>PVJO010002292.1:63098-130600 GCA_004026905.1 Hystrix cristata
TTTTTTTTTTTTTTGTGGTGCCGGGGATCGAACTCAGGCCCTTGTGCTTACAAGGCAAGCACTCTAATCACTGAGCTAAATCCCCAGCCCTGACTTTCGCTTTAAAAGAGTCACACTAGCTGCAATGAGGAGAATGGACAATTGGGATAAGAGTAGACTCCAGGAAATCAGTTTTTGGTTGTTATAATAATCTGGAGAAAGATAATGGTGGCTTGGGCCAGGATGGCTGTGGTGGAGAGGAACAGACAAAATTAGATTTATGCTATATGCTGATGACAAAGCCAACAGGATCTGGTAACAAATTGAGGGGGGAGAGAGATAGAGAGAGAGAGAGTGAGAGGGAGAGGAAGGGAGGGAGAAGAAAAAGGAAAGGAATGGAAAAGGGGGGAAGAGAGAAGAAGAGAAAAGAAAGGAACACAAGGGTACTCCAAGAATTGTGGAGGCAGAGCTGGTTGAATGAAGGTGGTGTTTACTGAGAGAAAAAGAAGCCTGAGGGAAGAGAAATCAGAAAAGGCAGGAAGACTCTAAGAGTTCTCTATTGGGCATGGTGTATATAGTCAGTAATGAGTGTATTGTAGATAAGAAAGACAAACACCCCTGGAAGATAAACAACCCACTTGGAAGATTCTGAAATCCCAAACCAAGACGCATGAGCGCTCAATTCTCCAGCATGACCCACAGTAACCTTTCTTCACTGGGAGCTCACTGAAGCCTCATGTGTGTGCACTGCATCTCCTACATTCAGTGATAACAGATTTAATCATGGGAGAGGGCGTGCACGATAGACACAGCTGACAGACACAGCTCACGGATTAGTCTTGGTGGCAACACAGAGCTGGAGCTGAACGAGATCTCTGGACCAGGAACCTACCCATCCTAGTTCTGCGACCTGGAAAAATGACTTCAGTTTTCTGCACCTCAGTTTTTGTACCTGTAAGATTCACCTCAGGCATATGATGAAGAGTGGATGCCTTTATGATGTTGCTGCGAGTGACGGGGTCCCTGACAGGTCTGTAGGTTCTTGTGCATGACAAAGAACTGGACATGGCACGCAGCAGTAAGGAAGGAGCAGCAAAGTTCAATGACATTTGAGTAGGCGATGGCACACTCAGAGTGGGCACATGCTGCTGGAAAGGAAAATGGCATAAGTGCTAGATGCACTGATTTAGGATTTAAAATGTCACACCAGGTCTAGGGCACCTTCTGTCAGGTCTCCCAGAGCATGACTGACAACATGATTTACAGCATTGAGTCGTACCAGCTGTGTCCATTGCACAATCCTCTCCCGTAATTCACTCTGTTATCACTGGATGTAGGAGACGCAGGGCACACGCATGAGGCTTCAGTGAGCTCCCAGTGAAGAAAGCTTACTGGGTCATGCTAGAAAATTGGGCATTCATGTGTCTTGGGTTGGGATTTCAGAATATTCCAAAGTGGGCCCAGGGGTCTTTATCTTTCTCATCTCTGCCTTAGGATAAAAGTCAGGAAGGTGGGCCCTGAGGCATTGCCTAGGTTCAGGTGAGTCCAAGGGGGTGATCCACAGCCCTGATTGTACTATATTATCTGTATTAATGGTGTGCTCAGAATAGAGCTGGGCATGTAGAAGTGCTGAGCAAGTGACAGCTATTGCTATCATCTATCCTCTCTACAGTCCACCATCACTGGGAGTCCACCCCTGCTGGGTTTGTGAAGAATATACACTCTAAGGAACAGAGAGGCCTCCATGACTCAGGAACTGGGCATGGTGGTGCCTGGGAGAGGTTCTGTCAGTGAGGTGCCTCCTCCCCACATCCCTCTCCTTCAAGCCCCTATCCTGAACCCGTACTCTTTCTTTAAATTTTCCCCCGAAAAATACTTCTTTGGTATACTAGTTCTCTACATCTATGTTACAAATTACTCCGAAGCTTAGGGGCCTAACACAATAAAATTTTTCATCTCACCATTGTCAGTAGGTCAGGAATCTGGGCACTCTTAGCCGTGAGGTTCTGGGCTCAGAGACCTCGCAAGGGCATCCAAGATGTGGTGGTGGCAGGGAGGAAGGCTTGATGAGACCCGGAGAAGCTGCCTCACATGGCTGTTGGTGGGAGGCCTCAGTGGTCACCATACAGACCACTCCATGGGGCGTCTTGAAAGTCCTCATGATGTAGCAGCGAGATCCTCCCAGAACGAATGCTTCAGGACAGCAAGGAGAAAGCCACAATGCATTTTATGACTAGCTTTCTAGATCACGTGTTGTTGCATTTGCCACATTCTCTTTGTTAGAGGTAAATCTCTTAAGTCCCACCTACACTTAAGAAGAGCAACTGGGCTCCACCTCTTGAGAAGGAAAATGTTTAAGAGTTGTAAAAGTTGTGGTTTGAATAGACTGTCCTTCAAAACCCTCTGTGCTACAGGTGGGGCTTTTGGAGGGTGGCTGGGTCATGGAACCACTATATGTATCCATGGAGTCATTCGCTGTTAAGTTCAGAGCTGAATGTGTTGTTAGGAGGGGAGCCTGGTCAGAAGAGGTCTGTGGGGTGTGGCCTGTTAGAGTCTTATCTCCCTCCCACCTCCTTCATTTTCTCCCTGTTTCCAAGCATCCATAATGTAAGCAGCTTTTCCTACGCCAGGCCCCTCTGCCATCCTATTTCTGTTCTGGAGCCAGCCAGTCACAGACTGAGACTGTGAGCTAAAATAAACCTTTCCTCCACTAAGTTGTGTGTGCCAGGCACTGTGTCTCCATGATGAAAAAGTGACTAAGATACCAGCCACGGTCTGTGACTGAAAATCAGATCTCCTGAGCTATAACATCTAGGACCATACATCTTCCTCCATCTTTGAATCTCTTAGTGGTTTAGAGAACTTCATGCCCTCTGCAGAGAATATGCACTACAAACACTGAGGACTGAAGACAGTGTTCCTTGGTGGACAGAAAACAGCCCACAGGAAGAACTTATGCTACAAAAGTCCCCCAGAATAGAAGCACCTGTCGTAGTGGCATGTGCTGGAGATGGTAAAGAGCGCATTTTGAGTTTCAGTGGCCTGGTCACTAATGACTTTTGTTCTGTCAGCCATGTGTTTAAGTGCCCAGTTCCTGTAACTGTCGCTGATTTTTAAAAATTTATTGGTACATTTTAGATATAATGATAACATTCATCATTTGAATTTGTACCTGTGCATGATATATCTTGCTGCTGCTTTTTTTCCCATTCCCTTCCCCTCTCTTCAACCTCTCTTCCCCTCCTTATTTACAAAAGCTTTGTTTCCATTTTTTTCCTCCTATTCTCTTTTGTTCTTGTCCCTCTCTTCCTTTCCCTCCCCTTTTCCCCTCCCATTTGAACATTTTTTTTCCATTTCCTGGTATCTATTATGCATTTTGATTCTAGAGAATTTTCCTTTCAGCCATGAGAGAGAGCTCTGTGAGATAAGTGGAGAGCTGCACTCAGGGTTTTTACAAGGAGTATCAAAAACTATGATGCATGTTTAACTTTTAACAAATCATCATAGTAAAAGACACATTAAAATTAATAACACTAAAACACCTCCCCTCACTTTGAACACCCTTATCCCATCATTTTTGCCACTTTCTGAAGCAGTTCTTGAATCCTCTTTTGTGTCTTTACCAAACATAAGGTGGATGCCACTGTCCCAAGTGCCATTCAGTGGAAAGGCAAAAACACAACGGTGCATCCTCATCCACCTTATTCACGGGATCTGGTGCCATGTGATTTCTGGTTCTTTCCCAAAGTCAAAATGACCATGAAAGGGAAATGTTTTGAATCGATTCAGGACATCCAGGCAGCCGAGACAGAGCAACTACATCTCCAGCTGATATCAAGACATGAGATAGTAAATTATAAAGCAAACCTATCACTGCATCATTGCAGGGGTTGTAAAAGATGTTTATGTCGTAATGTAAGATATTATGTCGTAACATGTAACATCACGTAGCAGAGAAAGAAGCAAGTTATAAAGTATTATATACACCTGGTTCCCTTGTTAATTTAAATTTTTACTTTGGATTTATAATTATGTGTAAATCTCTATCAAAAGATCTACATTTAAAAGCATATACACCAACACATTAACCATGGTTATTCTGAGAGACAGAATTATGAAGGATTTATGTTTTTATGTTTGCTTATTGCTCTTCTCTAATTTCACAGGAATAAATACACATTTCTAATTTATTAGTCTATTTCAAGGGATAATATCTGGCAATACCAGAAATAATGTGGACTTGAAATACTGGTACTTGTTATTATGTTAGAGATTTAAAAACCATTAAGAGAGCATAAAATTTTATTTGGATCCCAATTTGAGTTTAAAAAAGAGTAGAAAGGACATTTTTGAGGCAACCTGGGAAATTTCATCACAGACTGGACAAGATGTTAGGCAAACCATGGCCCGCGACTTACTGTGGTAAACAAGTTTTAGCAGCTCACAGGTGTACTCGTTTGCTTAGGCTTTGTCTGAGGCTATTTTCTAGCAGAGGTTGAGTAATTTTGACAAAGATCACAGAGTTTAAAAGCCAAAAACAGTTACTACCTGAGTAAGTTTGCTGACGCACGGAGGTATTGTGGAACACGTCCATGACTTTCGCAGGTACGAGCTGAATAATCCTTACATCCCCCACAATGCATATGTAGGATTTGCTCCAAAACTCTGACAACGATGAGAAAAGCAAAATGGGACAGATGGAACAAAACCTTGATAACTGTTGAAACCACCGAACGACCATGTGGGGTGTCTTAGTCACATTCCTCACAGCTGAGATACAACACCAGACACTTGAGATCTAAAGGACGAGAGGTTTGTTGTGGCTCACTGTTTCAGTTTATGGTTGGCTGGCTTCAAGGCAGAAATAGGCAAGCAGAGGGGCGTGGTGGAGGAAAAAGTGCTCAACTCATGGCAGCCAGGAAGCAGAGAAAGAGAGGGAAAGATGGGGATTAGAATACCTTTTCAGGTCACACCCCTAGTGACTGACTTCCAACTAATACCCATTTCCTGACAACACATTCCTCTACTGAGCTCATCAGAGGATTAATTCGCCACTGACCACAGATCCCCCATGATCCAATCCCCTTCCAAAAGGATACAAATCTGTGTTTATTTTAAATCGATTGATATTTGTAATAGACTGTTTAGCAAAATGACCATTATGTCCCTCAAGTAGGCTGAGGAAACAGTAGTTCTTTCCTCTGCAAACAACTACAGACACATGGAAGAAAAGGGAGAACATTTCCCATATTTCATTGCAGTAAGCTTCTTTAACGCCCATCATTTACCTTCATAACTTCCATCCTAATGTACTTGGTCCACAGTAAGTGCTTAATACATTTTCAGAATCAAGAATTTGCCTAATGCCACTCAATATATAGAGGAATCAGATATAACTCATGTCTTCCAACTTTAAAGACACTACTTAGTGCTGGTATGGGGATGGGGGCAGTTCAGTGATAGAGTACTTGCTACCATGCACAGGCCCTGGATTTCAATCTCCAGAACTGCAATAACAAACCAAATAAATAAATGAATAGAGCTGGGCGTGGTGGTGCACACCTGTGATTCTAGCACTTGGTGGCTGAGGCCGGAGAATTGCTGTGAGTTTGAGGCCAGCCTGGGCTCCATAGTGAGTTCAAGGCCAGCCTGAACTACACAGCAAGACCGTGCCTCAAGCAGAAGGAGAGAGAGAGAAGAAAAGTGGGGAAGAGAAGAGAAGAGAAGAGAAGAGAAGAGAGAAGAGAAGAAGAGAAGAGAGAAAGCAGGCCATTACTCTTTCCCACACATAATTAGTAGGTCTCACCATTAGGCCTGGGATAAAAAATGATGGTTGCTTGTAACAGGTTCCTCAGACTCTCTGGCTTTCCTGGTTCTGGCTGAGTGGCAGGCAAGGTGGGACCATTTACAAAGGCCACGGTGCATTCTATATTTGCTAGCAGAGATGATTCACGGTGTCCTCTAAAAGCAGTAACTGCACTTGTGTTTTTCTGTAAAAGACCTGACCTTGAGAAACCTGTGAACAAACTCTGCGGGAAGCCTGGCTAGTGAAAAACGATGAGGGGCTTGGAGGCCTTCCAAATGCCAGAGAAAATTGCAAGGAAAATGTTCAAGGTTGAAGGAAAACAGTTCTCTCTCACCCTGAAAAGAGAGAAGAAGACAGCTTGAAATGAGCATAATGCTTGAGTCATTTCAAGTCTTATAGAGGTGTTCTTCAAGACTTTCTGCAAGCTATACTGTAAAACATTTAGCAGAGACGATGCTCTGTGTTGACTCATTGGTTTCTTCTTTCTCCAGTTCAGAAAAACATTTCCCAGGCTCCTCTCCTCTTGGTGGGTCATGTGACTCATTGTAGCCAATAGAATACAGGCAGAAATGACTATCTCTAAGGTCCCTGAGGTCTCCTGTGAGATCCTGCACTGGTGCTCTTCCCTCCATCCATGCTGGAAGTGAGTATGCTAACTAACATCTGGAACCACATCACAGAAGGATCCAGGCACCCTGAAAAGTCACTTAAGAGTTGACTGGTCAAATTCATAGGACTGACTGTGCTATGTGTGAGGATGAAGGATTTATTTTGATTTTCCAGAGACACATTATGGATTATACTACAGTGACTACCATTAATAATCCTGACCAGTATAGAAGTATAGACCATGACTAGACTCTTTACTGCTTAACAACAACAAATAGTGGCAGATAACCCTTAAAATAAAACTGACATCCAGGCAGTTCCACTTGAAGGTATTTGTTAAGTAGCTATTCTTTGAGCTCCGTATTTCTTTGGAACATCTACACTGCCTATGCCCGAAATTTTCTTCTGCTTGTGGCCCACCTAACTCTCACTCATCCTTCAAGACTCAGCTTATCTCAGTCTTCAGAGAAGCTTTTCCTAAAGTAGATTTCCCATTATTTTTTTTATCACACCTGGTTCGTTTCCTTTCATAACACTAGTTACAATTTCTAGTAATATATACAAAAGGTGATTAAACATATGGTGATGTTTAAATAAAAAATGTATTACAGTGAAAGACATATTGCCATTAATCCCTCTCAAAATTCTCCCCATGCCTTCAAATACATTTATCCCATCATTCTTGCCACTTTCTGAAGCAGTTCTGGAAGTCCTCTTTTAAGAGTGTCTTTATGAAGTATGATAAAAAAAAATACAGCAAATGCTGCTGCTGAGTGCCATCTAACAGAAAGGCAGGTTTGCAAAAACATGCCAGTGTGACCTCATCCATCTTATTCACCAGATCTGGCAGGAGAAATGATCTCTTCCTTGGGGAAGGCTCAGCCTTTTTGGTCTGTTTGAATCTTCAACTGATAGAATAAGGCTCACTTATATTATGGCAAGCAGTCTGCTTTATTTGGTTTGCTGGTTTAAGTATTAATCTCATTCAAAAACATTCTCACAGAAGTGGCAGAATGTTTGAGCAAATATCTGGACACTTAATGGTCAATTCAAATTATCCATAAAATTAACCATCACAGAGCCTAAAAGACATGATAACTAAATGTAAAGTGTATTCTAAATCAGATTCTGGTAAAGAGAAAGAATATTTGTCAAAACTAGGGGAATCCAAAATGCGTGAACTTTAATTAATAACATAATATGAATATTGGCTTCATTGTAGCAAGTGTACTGTATTGATGAAATGGTTATTGATGAAGGAGACTGGTGAGAGGGATGTGGGAAAAGTTTTCAACTTTTCCAGTAATTAAATAATTTGAAATAAAAGGCATATGTGTCTAGATGTCCCCCCAAAGCCTCATGTGATCATAGGTAGGGCTGAATCTAGAGTGTGTGATGCTGGGATTAAGGGCATGTGATTACTAAATCAATCCACTGATTGGTTTGGCACCGCCCTAATCTCGGCAGCCTGGATAAGATATAAGGGGTAGAAAGAGGCTTGCCTACCCCCTTCCTTGTATCCCTTGCTTACCTTCTGCCTGTCAGCCAGGCAACCCTGCCTTGGACCCAGGCAATTGTGGACCAAAACCTCTGCGAACTGTGAGCGGAATAATGCTTTCCTCCCCTAACTTTTGGTGTCGGGTATTTTGTCTCAGCAACGAGCGAGAAGTAACTAAGAAAGCATATTTGTAAAAAACAGATAGTCTTATGTGTGTAGTAAATACCACTTCAGCAAGTGACATCAAGAAAGGCTTTGTGGACAGGGTGGCTTTTGAAATACACATTTCAAATGCAAGTGGGCAACAGGCTTTGTAAGCCTTTGAGTGTTGGATGGGCAAGTATTCACACAGGAAGGTCTTAATTAGAACTGCAGTGCTGAACACTGGAAGAGAGAAAGAGTGGACAGCGTGAACCCAAACTGAGAGAGTATTTTGAGGAAAGAGGGAGGGAGCGTGGAGTTAATTACCTTCTGGGAAAAGAAAGAAAGCACCAGAGAGTGACCTGAAGGACTTAAGGACTGACAGACATGACAAAGGAGGATTCGAAGGACTTTAAGGGATTTCAAGAGACTCTTGCTTGAGTGCCTTGAAGGATGGTAGCAATCTAAAGGAAGGCAAAGAAAGAGCAGATCAAAGAAAGAATGAAATATTAAAGTTGCATTATCTTCAAACTCCTGGACAGAACTTGGCAAACACACACACACACACACACACACACACACACACACACACACACACGGTACTGGAGAGAGTATGTCTGGTTGGGGACACTGGTACTGAAGTTCTCTCTATAGGGGGGTCACAGCTGGAGTCCTGCATGTAAAAAGATTGTTCAGAGTGAGGAAGAAACAGGGCAGAGGACAGGGCACCAGGGCACCAGAGGACACAGTGCAAGCATGGGGGAATGGCAAATGGCTCCCAGAGGTCAGAGGAGAATGGGGGTAGATCAGCAAAACCAAAAAATCAGAAAGAAGATAGAGCCTATTGGAAGTCCTTTAACATTATATAAGAATGACCACCATGGTATGATTAACACATTGACTATAAAAGCAAAAATGATTTTGTGGGGTGAATCGTCAACATAAAGAAGAGAATACTAGAGTAATAATCTAGACCTATAAATGCCAAACAAAATGAATAAATATGGAATTAAATTTAAATTTATATTTATATTTAAAGGATGAGCAAATGTTATGGTTTTATCCTGATATATACGCACTTATTATATACTGTTTACCCTTAAAATGAAAGTGGTTTTAAACTCAAGGTTTAGGGCATGATTTCTAACACCTATGTTACTTTAAAAAAGAAAATAAATGAACATAGCCTACCCAGGCTAGAAAATAAATTATACAGCAAAAAAGAATAAAAAGAAAAACCATTAAGGGCACAGCAGTATATCAAAATATGTCAATTTGACTATGAATGTGAGTCAATTAGTCAAAACTATGGAAAAGCAAAAAATCCAATTAAGACTAAGATACTACTTAAAATGAACAAAAATATTTATGACAGAAGAGTCCAAAAGATACACTAACAAAAATGCAAAATCATTTAGACACAAGGTTAACTATCATCTCATTATTAATAATATTAAAGGATTATAAACCGCCTGGCATCCTTCCTTAGGCCATAGACTTGGATGAACAATGTCACGTCCAAGCCACAGAGCACTGTCCTCTCTCTGGAGAGGACCTTTAGCTATGAAAAGGGTGATCTCTCCACCCTGCTCTGGGATGTTTCCAGGAGACATCACCGCTGTGCATTTCTCCACTATAGGATAGGGAGAAACCAGAGTGGTTCCTACTGCACGCCCTCAGTCGCTCAACACGAAGCTTCTGATGCCAGACGCATGGGACTTTTCCACACACCAGGCGGCTCCGCGGGGACACAGCTGGGTGCCCTTGAGTTCAGTTCAACTATCTCCCTGGAGATAGCGTCAGATCCACAGGCCGAGGGTTTGGTCCCTCCCTTCAGATGCCAGTCACCTGTCATGAGTTGTCGCCTGTCATTCTGACCAACTGGCTATAAACTGGGCTTCTGATGATGCTCTCCATGGAGTCAGTTAATTTGCTAGAGTGGCTCACAGAACTCAGGGAAACCCTGCTTTACATTGTCCTGTTCGTTATAAAGAATGTTAGCAAGTGAGATGGAAAATAAACAAAGAGATGGAAGCAATGTGAAGGCCTGTCCAGCCAGACGCGCCTCTCTGCAAGGACCGTGCTGCGTTCAGCTCTCCAGAAGCCTCTCCCCGGTCCCCATCCTTCTGGGTTTTCGTGGAACTTCCTTATGCAGGCATGACTGGGGACATCACTTAGCACTGGTGTTAATGTAATCTCCAGCCTCTCCTCCTCTCTTCCTCCTCTAGAGGTTAAGGGGTATGTCTGAAAGTCTGGTAATAGCCTCCATCCTCAAGCTACTAGAGTCCAGCCACCAGTCATCTCCTTAGCACGCAAACATGTAAAATAGGTTTTTTGGCACTAGGGCTTGAGTTACATCCCCAGCCCTTTTTAAATTTTGAGACAGGGTCTCATTAAGTTGCCCAAGTTCTGCTCAAACTTTCAATCTCCTGCCTCAGCCTCTCAGAGTGCTGGGGTTGCAGGCCTGCACCATCCTGCCTGGCTAAGACACTCTTTTCTCTCCAGAGAGTCCAAGGATTTTAGATGCTCCATGCCTGGAAACAGAGGAAGGCTAAATATGCACATTTCACAATATCATATCTGCCCGCCTGACTTTTGGTTTTGCCCATAAAACATGAGTGAGATAGTGTGGGTCACTTTGGGGTGGAATTTTGAAGAGGCAGGACGATTCCTTTATCTTCTTTTGCTGAGGCAGGAGGACTGAAAGCTGCTTCCTTAGCTCAGATTTCAGAGTCAGGATGACAGAGACACAAAACAGATCTCCTAGCTGACTGACAAGTGGCACTCAATAAGCAAGACAGAGATCTTTGATGTATAAAGTCACTGAGATTTTGGTTAACTTGCTGCCAAAGATTAACAGTGTCCTGACAGAGCTATCGGTAGGTACCCCAGTAGGGGACTGCATTAGGAAAAAGGGAGGAGGGTGTTTTCTGAGGACCAGCAGTAGATGGCTAGAGGCTGGAATGTAACGAGGAAGTAGACTATATGGCTATATAGAGTCAGAGAGGATAATGGGAGAAGAAGGCTCCCAGAAACTAGAGCCAAGCACTGTAGAAACAATGGACTTCAGGGAGCAGAGTAGGCCTGGTCAAGAGCCAGCCCGCACCCAGGGTAGGAGCTCATGTCATAGAGACGGCCGTGTCTCTCCATTAGTGTCCCGTCCAATGGGAATGTCCACTATGATGATTCTACTCCAGCCTGCTGTTGTACACTGGGTGTTTGTGAGGAGGTGGAGGGACAGCTATAGATACCTTGTCTCTATATGCAAAGAGTCATATATTTTGGATTCATAAGTCTCTGGATCAAGGAAAGCATATCAAATGTGAATGGATATAATCACCTTAGAAAACTATTTAGTAGCCAGATATAAACATGACCACATGGAAAACAAAATATATACCTACCTGGCCACCAACCCAGCAATTTCACTCTTAGATATAAACCCATGAGAAATGAGTGTGCATAATCAAAAGATACAGACAACAATATTCACAGAAGCTTTAGCCAAGATAACCCAACGAGAAACAACCCAAATGTCTATCAACAGTGGAATGAACAAATAAATTGTGGTGTTTGTATGATAGAACAATACTCCATAATATAAAGAAATAAACTCTTCCTACCGTGTAACAATACGAATGAATATCGTGGACATAATGTTGATTGAAAGAAGCCAAACTTAAGAGTATGCCACAGAAAGGATGCAGTGTTATTGAAAAACATGGTGAGTGTCTAGATTTTAAAAAAATTATTATGGTAAAAGATACATTACCATTAATCCCTTTCAAAACACTGACCCTCACTTCACACACATTTATCCCATTATTCTTGCACTTTCTGAAACAGTTCTGGAAGTTCTCTTTCCTAAGTGTCTTTATGAGGTGAAATCAAAAATGCAGTGAATGCTGCTGCTGCGCACCATCCAAAGGAAAGGCAGGCTCACAAAACATTACACGCAGTGTGTCCTCATCCACCTTATTCACTGACTCTGCCACAGTGTGACTTCTGGCTCTTCCTCAAAGTCAAAATGACCATGAAAAGTAGACATTTTGAATCCACCCTGGACATTCAGGCAGCCAAAATAGCACAACTAAAGATACTCATGGAAGATTTTCAGAACTGCTTCAAAAAATAACAAGAACAATAGGATAAGTGTGTTTTAAGTGAGGGAAAGTATACCGAAGGCAATGAGTGACAATGTGTCTTTTATTGTGACAAATTAAAAAGATTAAACATTCACTGTATTTTTAGATCACACCTCATTTATAATTCTATTCATACGAAGTTCAAGAACAAGTAAGCTACTATCATAATAGAAATCAGAATAGTAGCTATTTCTCTGGTGTAGATATTGTCTAGGAAGGGGTACAAAGAAACATTTTAGGGTGATGGAAATGTTATACATCAACAAAATTTTTAAAAATAAACAAAATAAAGAAAGCCACATCTGGATCCAATGTAGAGCTACATACCTGATGTAGAGGCCACTCATGCCATGAATATGTTCCCATTCTTGGGAGATGAGTGTTATTTTGTAAGCAGACAGGAAAGAGTTTGAACCAAATATTTAGTGCAAGGAAAAGTGAGCTGTGATCTTTGTTATGACTATTCATAAATATTCTGGGTCTCCTCCCATTTATTAGGGTTTAATCTGAAATGTCCCTCAAAAGTCTCTTGGTCAGAAGTGGGGCTTTTGGAAGTGATTGGATCATGGGGCTGCTGTACTCACCAGTGGCTCTACCCATGGATGAGTTAGAAGGCAAGGTTCAACCCTGGCCATGTGTGTGAATAAATTCATCCCCCCCCAGCCAGCGGCCTGCGGGCTTCTCACAGGCACACGAGAGGGCCCGGCAGAAGCAAGGGGAGCTGTCCTAGACTCAGAGAGTCACCGGCAATTCCACACTTAGGAGCTAAACAAGTATGGTTTTTAAAATATACTGAGTTTTAGAGTATTTGGCTGCATAAGAGAAATTGGTAAAAGCACTAAACAGAATCAAGGTTTCTTGGAAGATTGGCTGGGTCCAGGTCTGGGACAAGAAATGTGTAAGATGAGATGTGGACATCTTTTGTGACAGAAAGTGAGAAAGCACCAAAAGATTAATGAATTAATGTCCAAGGAACACAGGAAAAAACTATAAATACCCAAATCTAGTTAATGTTATCCTTGATGAAGAATTTAAGGAGATGGGTACTCATGTTTGCAACTTCTTAAATAAGAATCAGTAACACTGAAAAATTCTATGAACAATGTATAAATGAACAAAAATGGACAATAACAAAAAAGTGCATAAAAACAGACAAACACAGATGCCCAGAGAGTGAGATACAATACAGGAAGACAGTGAGCCACAGGGAGAAACAGGTATAGGAAGTGCTGTGTCCATTGGCTCTGGGGTCTAGACGTCTCCAGACCACCCTCGCGGGGCTCGTCTCTCTCTTCACTGTAGAAAGAGGAAGAGGAGTCAGAAGAGCAGTGCAAAGCAAAAATAAAGTTTATTTGCAGAAGAAAGTGATACAAAGGCACTCTGAGGGGTGGGGCCCAGAGCTGGGTCACTACCCAATCTGGGACTGTGGCCCTGTTTTATGGGGTACGGTCCTGTCTCCACCCTGCTGAGGGTCAACACTTGCTAGATTGGATATTGGTCTTGGGGTTTGGGTTTTGTGGGTTAACAGAAGCACCTGGGTAGGCATGGCCACCGGCACAAGGAGGAACTAGAGTAGACAGTGTTGCCAGCTCTAGAGGCAAAACCATAACCTGTCAGCTTTAGAAGAAAAACCACAAAACTGCTCAAGACCTGCTGCCCATAGCCACACAGAGGCTTTTTTCTCCTACCCATGAAAAGGGCTCGGGTCTTTTTTTATCCTACCTAAGGGTCGCCTCTTTCCCTACAGAAGAACAAAGGAAAGAAAAAAGAAAAGTTGATCTAGCTCACAGCTTTGGAGGACGAAAGTCCACGATCAGGCAGCCTCATCCATTTGGCCTCTGGTGAGGGCACTGTGGCAGATGGCGCGCCAAAGGCGGGAGCAGGCAAGCAAACTCCTGTGGCAGAAGCAGCTGCCAGAGACACTTGGGGACCTGGCTGACGTTTCTTGTAACAACTCCCTCATGAGAACTCCCTTAACCCCTCTGAGGACACACCCCATGCCTACTACCTCCCACTAAGCCCACCACTTAAAACCTTCACCGCCTCCCAGACTGGGGACCCAGCTGCCAACACATGACCTCTGGGGGTCAAACCACACCCAGATTGTAGCAAAACGTAATCTTAAATCACTTCATCAGAGCCAGCCCTGGCAACAATGCCACATGAACACCGCATGCCTGCTCCATAACAGGCTCTGGTACAGCGGATGCTGGTGAGGGACACAACCTATTGATGTGTGTGCTCTTGGTATAATCATTAATATATCTCGTCATTTCACTTCCAGAAGTGACTCAGGTGTACAATAAATTATCATTCTACTGTTAGGAGAAAATCACTGTGTCTCCTATATTCACTATTTTGTAGAACTGATATCAAAACCATTGGAAAGAAGTTCATATCCCTATTTCCAGTAGATGTTGGTATTTATATTGTTAAAAGGGTGCTCGCTTCGGCAGCACATATAATAACGTTGTTAAAAGAATTAACATTTTAAAAGTTAAGTATGGTTGTTGTTTGGTTCAGATAAATATTTCTAGACCCACCTCTACAATTCACTAGCTTCATGATTTGGGGCTGTATTTCCAGGGCTCCAAAATGAAGCCACTGGACTAGGATACTTCCTTTTGAGTTTTTATCCTACTGTACTGTAAATGCCTGTATGCCATCTGAAAGCCTGTAGCTGTAAGATTAGCACATGCTAACTCCAGGGAAGCAGCAAGGAACATGGAAAAGCCCGTGTTGGGGTCATACACCAACTTCCCTCTGCGGACTGTGGATTGTGGACAGAGGTTTTCAGCTTCCCATGCATCATGTTTGTCTTGGGGCTGGGACTGTGGTCAGTGACAGAGCCTTAGTCTAGCATACGTGAGGCCTTCGGTTAAATCCTTAGCCCCCCAAAACAAGCAAACAAACAAACTAGCAAACAAACTGGGGTGAAAGGGTGTATTCTTGTCTGTGGCTCCTCCTTTTCTCTCTGCTTCCTGTCTGCCATGAAATAATTTTTTTGTTTCGTTTTTTTCCCCTACCTTCCTCTCTCTCTGTTTTTTCTTCCTTGGTCCTAAATAAAATGCTTAGGCTCCTTGAGTCAGATGAAAGACAAAAGGTACAAGGAAATACCACTGAAAAGATAATTCCAGATAAGAATTTTATAATAATTTCCAAGATAAGAATTTTATAATAATTTCATGCCATACAAAACTTAATAAGTAATCCATGTAAAACTCTTAGCACTGTGGCTAATACATTTAATATATATAAATACTATCTAAACATTGACTCTGCTTATTACTCTGCCACACAATGTTATCTTAAAGATATTTATAACATATACAAAATGCTTGAGATGTAACAGGTATTCAGTAAATACCACCCATCATACTGAAGAAAAATTATTTTGAGGTCTGTAAAAAATACATTATATTAGTAAGTACATATTTAAAATATTAAATATTCACATATTAGCAAATATCTTACAGTTTTTGCATGATTTACTGGAAATACTAACACTTTTAAAACTCTGGGAATTTTTCTTATCTATGGCTATCTTTTTAGCTCTTGTAAATCACATCCTACGCTAACTCAAAGTATACACTCCGATATTCTTGGCCTTCGTACTGTAGAAGATCAGCAAAAATAACCATTAAGCCTTCGGAACAACACATGACATACGACACCAGCCATTAAATCATCAATACATTGGACAGAATGGAATTATGTGCCTCCTCTAAACCTGATGGCAGGAAAAGAGGAAAAGCAAACTTACAGGCGGAGTGTGTGTGTGCTGTGAGGACAGAGTTCCAGACTCAGGCTTCTAGGTGTGTCCAAGAAAATGGGAATGAGTCAGGCTTCTCGGGTTTCTAGGGCATCACTGCAGGTCTTCCTCTGGTTCAAACTTCAGGTGCTATAATAGAGGACACATTCCTTTCTAACAAAAGCAAGCTTCAGGTCCTAGTCTGTCTCTATCTGCTGTCATTCGCATTATTGTACCAATGATCTCTTCCTTTCCTGAGATAGTCCTATCAGCAATAATACATGTTGATCTCTCAGCATGCTGCACATACTCCAGCCCCCATCCTCCTCTATGCTTCTCTACCTATTATGTCATTTCTCTACTCCCTGGTAGAGGAAAACTTTTGGAAAGAATTTTCTAGGAATGCTGCCTCCACCAACTCAGTAAACAGCTATTCTCCAGCCCACTCCAGTCTGGCTTCTGTCACCAATGCTGAAATGAAATTGCTTTTGTCATGTCACAAATGAATTCCATTTCCCACAGTCATCAGGGCCCTTTCCGTCCTCATCTCACTTTACCTCACATCCCAGCAGCATTTGACAGAAGGGGCGATTCCCTCTTCTTGGAATGCCATCCTCTCAGAGTCCAAGGCTCCCCCTCCTCAGGGCTCTGTGTAAGGTTCTCTCTCGTTTCCATGACTTTAAATATACTCCATCTGCCGATGGTTTCCAAATTTATACACTTGCATATCCGTTTGCCTCCTGCCATCTCAGTTTGGATGTCCAGTGAGTATCTCAAATACAGCTTGTTGAAAGTGAGCATCTTGAGTTTCCCCCATAACCTGCCCCCACTTCACACAGATTCCTAATCACAGTCCCTTTGTTGCTGAAGCTAGACACCTGGCAATCATCCATGTTAGCATCTCTACCACAAGGAATCACCGAGTCCTGTCTACTCTGCTTCCAAAATAGTTCTCGATTTCCTCTAGCTCTCTCTGTATCCCTGGCTACCATCCTGGTCTATGCCACATCATCTCTTGCCTAGATAACAGCTAGAGACCTGTATCTTGTCTCTCTAGATCCATTCTTGTCCCTCCACTTCATGCATTCTCCTTGTAACACCTTGTCCTGTAATTCCAAATCAAAATGAGACATGTTATGGAAATAGAGTTAAAAAGAGTTATTCATGAATTGTACATGGCGTAAGAAGGAAAGAGAGAAATCAAGAATGACTAGAGTTTTGCTGGAACAACTGGACTTTTATCAAGGTGGAAAAGTTTGGGTTAGGTATAGATTTGGCTGGTTGGGATAAGAGGCAGGGGTGACCAACAGTTCTATTTTTGATGTGGTAACCCTAAAATCAGGTAGGCAGAAGTGTATACACAAACATTATACATGCTTGTCGAATGATAAGTAAACCAAGTTAGACAACCACAGAAGGCAAAATCAAGGAGGAACGGTTTGGGAAAGGTGTTACGGCTATGATGTATTAAACACTTATGTGAGGTACTAATGGAAATTTCATGGGTATATGGGTCTGGAAATCAAAGACCTGAAGGCATAGACATGAGAGTTATTACTGAGAATTTAAAGAATGGAAAACACAAGATTGGTGCAGTGAGATCTTTATAAATGAAAATATTTTCATATCACATTTTTTATTCAAAATAGAACTTATTTGAGTTTGAAAATGCTAAGCATCATCCCTGGCTTCTACCCAATAGAATCCAGTAACACTTAACTTTCACCTTCCCAGTTATGATAATCAAAAATATCTGTAGATGCTGACAAATGTCCCCTGAGTGTGGGAAGGGAACATCCTTGATTAGGACTACTGGATTAGAATGTCAACGACAAAATCAGTATTTCTTCCTAAGCCACTAGCATGTTACTACTGGGGAATATTAAATAGCTATACAGTGGGAACATCTGAGCTTTTATCCTGATAATACTCCTGAGAAGGAATTTATTATTGAGTGGCCTGATGGTTACACAAGGGATTAGGTAGTACATTGGTCAGTTTTCCTGCTGCTGAGACAAAATACCTAACATACACAACTTAAAGGAGGAGAGGTTTAGTTTGGTTCATGGTTTCAGAGGTTTCAGCCGTGGCTGGCTGATCTCATTGCTCTGAGCACTCATGAGGTGGAACATAATGGTGGAAGGACATGGTGGGGCAAAGCTGCTCACCTCATGGCAGCGGGAAGGCAGAGATAGGGGAAGAGTGCCCCAGAGAGGTACACCCTCCAAAGGCACATCCCCAGGGACCCGCCTCCTCCAGCTAGGCTCTACCTTCTAACAGCATATTCAGCTCTGAGTATCAGCGCCCACATGTTCTGGTCACCTCTCCAGAGTCTCTTAATCCAGTCCCATTGACAATTAAGATTAACTGGCAGAGGCAGAGGAAGAGAGGCCCTAAACACAATTATGGGTGATGCCTAATTCTGTTTGAAGCCAACAGCCTTCACTCCATGTCGCAGGCAGCCCTTTATCTCCCTGCAGTAATCCTGCCCCACCCCATCGAGTGGGCCAATAGCTTTGGTAGAAGGAGACAATGTCCCCCGCTAGACCTGATGTTTTTATTATTTCATTTGAGAAGACTCTCGGTGCAGTTCGCCTGCCGCCCTCTAGCAAGGATGCATAATGAATCTTGCCCTATCACCATTCCCTCTTGATTTCAAAGCTGAATTTCTCAGGCTGGCTCTGAGCTTGAACACCAGGATCCAGGAGACACAAACGTGTCGGCCCGCTAGCGTCCTCCCATCCTTGTCCCAGACTGCATCCCTAACACGCACTAGCAACTTCACAAGTGTGGAGAAGGTGAACGCACAGGTCACTGGGGCAGCGGAGGCAGGTGGACAGGTAACACAAGGGCACAAGTGTGGTGAAGAGTGTCATCAGAAAGGTGAAAAGCAGCCCTGCGCAGAGTGGGCCAGGGACACTACTGAACACAGGTCACATGCTCTCCGTTGGCCTCCGGTGTGGCCAGATGCTCTTTGCTGTAGAAATTGGTGAAGAGCAATTGAAAGCAACACTATTCTGTCACAGAGGCGTCGAGGACAATGTCATTCAAAATACACTGCTCCTTAGAGTTCCAGCTGAAGACACAGGGTCTATTTTTGTGTATGTCCCAAGAAAAGAAACGCAATCATAGAGAGCAGAGTTTCTGAGTGCAGATTTTAAAACACAGAGGGGCTAATCCTGCCCCTGAGACATAATAAATGCTCATGGGAGCGTGGAGGCAGGGACTCCTCTGAGGAGAGATGAAAGCAATTTCCATACCACCAGTGTTAAAGGCCCCTACTCTGTGATGCTTTTAAAGAAGAAATCTTGAATTTGCCACACCACACAAGCTATTTAAACATTTTTACATGTTTTTAAAAATTAAATTTTTAAAGTTGGGCTCATTTACAGCCCATCAAAAAGATTTTTGATTTATGAAGCATTTGGAGCTTCAAATTATATTACAAAGCTGTAGTAACAAGAACAGCACGGGACTGGCTTAAAAATACACAGACCAATGGAATAGAAGAGTGGACACAAAAACAAACACATGCAACCACAAACATACACTGGAAAAAAAGAGTCTTTCACAAATGGTGCTGAGAAAATTGAGTGTCCATATGTAGAAGACTGAAACTAGATCCCTCTATGTACAAAAATCAATTAAAATGGATTGAAGACTTAGGTATAAGATGGGAAACTTCAGAACTGCTAGAAGAAAATAGGGAAAACAGTTGAGGCCATACCCACAAGCAAAAACTACCTAAACAGCATGGGAAATAATAGCAAGAATTCGACAAATGGCATTATAGCCAATTAAAAAGTTTCCGCACAGCAAGGGAAGCATGAACGGAGTGAAGAAACAGCCTACAGAATGGAAGAAAAGATTCAAATTCTTTCACCACTAGGGAAATACAAATCAAAACCACAATGAGATTCCATTTCGCTCCATTCAGAATGGCTATCATCAAGAATACAAAATGCTAAAAAACAAAACAAACCAAAAAAAAAAAAAAAAACCCAAAGAACAAAACAAATGCTGGCAAGGACGTGGAGAAAAGGCACCCTTCTACACCACTAGTGAGAATGTAAGTACAGGCACTATTGAAATCATGGAGGTTCCTCATAAAACTAAAACTAGAACTATCATATGAAGGCAGATCTTCTCCACTCCATTGGGTGACCTAAATGCCAATCATCTCTGGAAACATCTTTACAGTTACACCCAGAGTGTGTTTTGTCAGTATCCAAGACATCTCTCAATCCAGCCAAGCTGACACCTAAGATTGCCTATCACAAAGACTCTGAATGCAATCATTTACATAACTTGGCTCGTTCATGTTTTGAACATTAGAAACTAATTCCTTTGTCCTTGGTCTCCTCCATCAGGATGTTGAGACATTTTATTGTACAGTTCTGGAGGAGTCATCCCGGACTCTGATAACTCTGCTTCTCTTTCCTTTCATACCCAAACCATGAGCAAGCCCATGAGTCCTGCTGCTCCTGCATTTAAAAGATGCTTAAATCTGACCACTTAGCCCCAGATGCACTGCTACCGCGCTGGTCAGAGGCTCCATGGTCTTGTCTAGAATATTAAAGCGCTGCCCTAATTGGTCTCCCTGCTTCTGCCTTACTCTCCTGCGGTCTATTCACAGCATGGTAGCCAGAACCCTTTTGGGTCAGAGAAGATCGTGTCTGATCTCTGTTCAAACTCCTTTATGCAAAACTAACTCACATGAAATACATGCACATACATAATTGAGGATCGTCACGCAAAAATTATGCCTTATGTCTTATGGGTTTTTTCCTTAGATTTAAGCTTGAATTCAAGCCTACTTAATCCTACATATTACGTAAAATTTCCACTAAATTATATTTTTAATTTAAATTACAAAAAGAATACATTTCTTATTACTTAAGGCTGAACTGCCAATGCCAACTTTAGCTATAGACAGAAAAATCACTATGGGCAGCATACTGCAATTATGTTTCCTTGTGACAAAGAACACAGAAACTTTCCCCTCTTTATTGAGTATAACTGACAAAATCACATACATCTATTTAAGGTATACAACATCACGTTTTGAGATGGATATGCATTGTGAAATGATCCCGACAACCACGCTAATTAGCAGATCTACACTTCGTATAGCAATTCTTAATTTCCTCTGCTTGGAAACAGTTTTGTGATTTTTATAGTCAAAAAGAAAACTGTGCTCAAGCACTTGTCCCAGAGACAGATTAAAACCGTTAGGTGGCCACCATTCTAGATGATTTCTTGTTCTTTCTACATTAATGCATTTTTTAAAATAAACAATTGACAACACCGTATGTACCATCTTGTAATCTGTTGTTTCACCTAAGGGAGTGTAGTAGACACCTTCCACCTCAGTACATTCATGTCAAAATCATGATTGCTTAATGATACAATGAATAACTTTTCTTCCATCTTCGCCATTACCATCCCCTTCACCTCCCTCCTCACACCATTATTCTTTTCCTCTTATCTAATGATAGTCTGCCTTCTACTTTCATGTCATCTTTGTTTAGATTCCACACATTAGGGAAAACACGTAGTACTTACCTTTCTGAGTCTAGCTTATTTCACTTAAAATGATGATCTCCAGTTCCATTCATTTTCCTGCAAGTGGCAAAATTTCTTCTTTATGGCTGAGTAAAAGCCATTGTGTATTATACACCACAATTTTCTTAATCTGTTTACCTGTTGATGGGCGGTTAAGCTGGTTCTGTATCGTGGCTATTGTGAATTATGCTGCAATAAACATGGGTATTCATATATCTCTACAGTATTCTAATTCTTTCAGGTATGTACCAAGGAGACATATACCTTGTTTGACACATGGCACTTGTATGATTTGTCAAGGTATAATTACCTGTAGAGAACAGCCTTAATAATACACAGATAATTCCTGTGGAACCCATTTGCAGGGGGCAGGGTTGGATTTAGCCAAGCCTTGAAGGGGCTGTTTACTGAGCTTCCAATACTTTGAAAGCGCTAAAGATTTTCCTTTATGGAACTGCATTTCAACATATCATTGGCCTACACCATACCATAAAACTGGTCATTCTATCTCTAGGTGTGTCCACCTGGACTACTTCACTATGCTATCTTCATCAGAAAACTCCATGGGAGAAACACGCCTTAGACCTTAGTACTAAGGTACTAATGCACCTTCTAGATTATGCGTCTTACCTTGTAGAGACTGATCCATGTAAGTGAATACTTCTTTCCAAAGAAAACAAAGGTCAAGAGTTGCATTTGCTGCCTAATTCTAGTAGGTGTTATTGTGGCATGAATTTTGTGTTAAATAGATCCTTGGGCTTTATCTTATTTACTGATTTTTCCCTTTTAACTACAATTCCTTTACTTTTTGCTATTCTGTTGTTTCAATAAGCTATCTTTAAGAGAGGAAGAACACAAAATAGTAAACCTGGGACTCAAGGTGAACATAAGAATAGCACCGGGGAAAAGAAAATAAAAAATTATAGGAAGTTAAAGAGGCTTTTAACATAAAAATTTTAAAATGTAGTAAAATAAATGCACATACTAGAAGGAAAATGCAGAATCAATGTCCATACAATACTTTCTGTGTTCCACGGAATTTGTTCCTGTCTCTTTACTAAATATCTCTCCCAAAACTATAGAACATGAATTTCATGAGTTATCTCATGAATTTTTCAATGTCTTTTTGATTTAAAATGTAAAAATCTATTTTTATCACCTAAGCATATTAGTATAACATAGTCCATATAAAAGTGAATTCCTCCAAAGACAATTTAACAAAAAAATTGGACAAAACCTATTCCAACATGACTACCATCTTAAAAAAACAATACCAAGAATTCAAAATGCCTATTTCTGTGTTACTTTAAAGTATTTGTATCAAGTATTGCAAACAAAACCAGAGCAAGACGGGCAATTCTTGCTATAAATTTTATTTATTTTTGTTCTGGAAATTTTACGTTTATGTTGCTTTAAAACCAGACACTATAACAGAAACAGATATTCATTGAACCTTTGCATAAACTTTTTTTTAGCATACTCATGATATATTCTTCAAATTATCTCACATAAAACTGCATATAAATTATATTTTAAACTGTACTAATGATTTAAAAACAAGCACAACAACATAAAAAACAAAGCCTCTTCCTATGCTTCAGGAGAAATGTTTTACTGTGAAGTTACCCTTTTAATATTAGTTCTGGGTGAACCAGGATGGCCGCTTCTTGTCTCGTTCAATAATCCTCTTGCCCTGATCATGTGGGGAGGGTGTCTCTCCCGTGTAGAGGACCACAGTCTCTGTGGGGGGAGCCTTAAAAGGGCCCCCTTCTTGTTTCCATATCTGTCGTCTGATTTCTGCAGTCTCCTTGCGTACTTTGTCATAGCAAAAGCCACAAAGGACATGTTTCAATTTTAGGTGACCACATTCAGGACAAACGTCGATATTGTTCTTTTAAAAAAATAAACAAAAACATATATTAATAAGAGGCTATTGCTGCACAGATAATCTCCAACAGGAGTGATGTTCACATTTTAGCTTTCTGAGAATGTTCATGCTACAGGAGGTCATATCATCATCTAGATTTAACCTCACTTTGGTTTTTTTTTTTTTTTTGAGACAGGGACTCACTATGTAGCCTCGGCTGTTCTCGAACTCACAGCGATCCTTCTGCCTTAGCATTCAATTCATTTTAATAAAGAAACTGAAAATAAGCAATATTGAATTGGAATTAATGGAAAAATTAGGACCAGAACTCATGTTTAACAACTTCCTATGTGGAACTTACACACAGCAGTCATCTTTACCTAAAAAAATTAGTCTATTCCACTGACTCCAAATATCTAATAAGGAGTTCATCATCCTAATGGGGTGATCTACAGACAGCATCTTAAATAAGACACCAAGGAAAAGTAAATTCACTTTCAATCTACCTTGAGAAAAATGAGATAACAAGAACATTACAAGCTGGATTCCTCTGGTTTATCACGGTGTGATTCAAATTCCTATTCAGAATACAGGTTTGGTAGATGGTACATTTTTCTTTTTAGTCACAATCTATTATTACTTAACGTAAAACTCTCTTGTGATGTTAAAATTTGAGAGTATTATTTTGAGAGTATTTTAATGAGTTTTAATATACGTTTCTCAAACTTTAACTATAAAACAACTATGTCTAAAAAACTTTTCAATGTATTTTGAAGGCAGATTCAAAAAAAATATAAGAAGAAAACAGGAGAACTGAAGAAGTTTCAAATAGTTCCTAAGATTAATACACTAACATCTGTGAGGCTGATGGCAAAAGAATTTCATTTTCTGTAAAGACAAAGAATCTTGCTAATTATTGGCTTTATCATATTCTCATTTTACTTTGCGGTAGTGGGTTGCATGCCCACCTAAAAGTATGAAAAGACAACCAGTCAGTTGGTCTTTTCATGCCTAAAGTATTCGACACAATATACTACGTGTAGCAAGAAATAACTTACCATAGAAAATGTATGCACAGAGTAAGAGCAGTCAGAGAGCCTGGGTAACGGGTGAGCGCAAGATCGCATTTCTAAAACCCTAAACCCTCAAGACCAAATTTTATGATGGAGCCTCAAGTAAAACGCTTCTATTCGGCCCTACTGTGACTCAGCAGGGTTTAGATACGTGCTGCCGAAGCAAGCACTCAGCAGGGTTTAGATGTGAACGTAGAAACTGTTCTTGGGCTGCTGTGGCAGAATGCCATAAAGGAAGAAAGAATTGAAATTATAACTGTTACAGCCACAAATTAACACTATAAATACTGTAATTTTTTTAATTAAATCAACGAAGAGGATTCATCCATATTATGGAGAAGGGACATGTGAATCTGGAATTGTCTGAACACACAAAGAAAAGTTTCAAGAGAAGACTGTGAGCTCAAACATTAGACTGCCAGGAGTCCAACCCTGGCTTTCCCACTTAACAGGTGTGTGACCACACAAATTCTTCTGGCCTCAATTTCTTCATCCTATAAAATGTAGTGGTATTGGCTTTGGAGGACTGATATGAGAACACGACGGGACAAGGCACATAAAACACTGAGATATACCACAGTCTGGGATTGTCCCTCACAGTATTTTACTGGACATGGTAAAGAATAAGTGAAATACGTAAGCGCTAGTAAAATCTAAGATCCAACGTGCCCGCTACTTCTGACTTTAACCCCTCAGTAACCAGTAACCAGGCGCACCCATGTGTAATTCGAAATCACTCAGTCTGTGACTGATCCACTTCATAATTTAAGTCACGTGGGCTCTTCACAACCTAGTTCTCTGACCAGCCTCCAAAATTCTTTGTTTTTAGTACTGGGGCTAGAGGACAGTAGACTTACACAGTGAGACTATTCTATTTTAGTTAGGGCAGAGGGTAGACATGCAAGATCTGAGAATAATTTATCCATAGGCTATCTGAACATACCAGGAGGATTCAATGGTGGACCTGAGGAAAAGCACATTCACAAAAATGAATAAATTACCTTAACTTTAATAAGTTTCTGAGGGTTTCTTCTCCTACACCGGTTAACTTCAATACTGCGTCTGTTTTTGGGAGCTGCCATCCAAACAATACCATCCAAGAGGCTGGAATTCTCCTTACTCCCACTGGTATCACGTGCTGGCTCTGTAAATACGGTTGGACCCTGGACTGCTAACGCTGGTTCTATGAAATAAAAGATGAAGATACAGAATCAACTTCTAGGTCCTAAATGACTGTTTACAAATATTCTCCTTAATAATCAACTGTGATATGTCAAAAGACACACACACAGACAGTTTAGCATATTAAATTCAGTAAACATTTAACAGAAAATGTAGCTACGAAAATACACAGTACTAAAGCTAATAAAAAAGGCACTTAAAAATAACACAAATAGAATTTTTTCTTAATGGAACTTGCTGAAATGAGGCAAGTGAAATTCTACAAAGAGTTTCTTACCTCATGCAATATAGGACTTAAGGGTTTAGTAGGAAACATGAGTAAAAGTATGACAGGTACATAACTTAAAAACAAAATCATTCAACTGTCCACATTCTACGCCATAGACAGTATCTACTTAAGGTACAAGTAAATCTAAGACTGAGATTTCATAAACACACGTCTGATTTGCACTGAGATAATTCTGTACCGGCTTTTTTATTAAAAATTCAAACACAGTGCCTTTTATCATATAACCTGGTAAATCCCTTAAGTCACTAAATTCTTCAGTAATATTTAATCTTCATTCCTGTTTGTTCTTTAAGAAAAAGAACTAGTTCCCCACTTCATTGTATAGTACTATTTACATGACTATCAATGTCTCATTTTTGTTTTTCTAAATTGCTTACAAAAATCAAAGAAATTCCTTTATATTTTCTTTGCTATTCTTTTGATTTTAAGAGCTCTTAAAAGTACATAAAGCTCCCTACACTTAACAAATGGTGTTCTTCAGCAGATCTAGAAGTACTACTAAGCATAACTTGGTGTTTTGTGAAGACAGGCTCTTTCTGAGCCTACTTTTTCACTTGAAAAGTGGAGACACCTACTGGTATTAAGATTACCCCAGAAAGCACATGAAAACTGCCTTAGCACAGTGATTAGTACACAGTGGTACATATTTTCTTGGTATTTATCTGTTCAGACTCCCTGGCCATTATCTTTTTTGAGATACTCTGTAAATGTCAAGTACTCTGTAAATGTAAAGCAGTAACAGCTTTTACATCCAAGATATTTCTTTTTTTTTTTTTTTTGCTTTTTTTTTTTTTTTTTTTGTGGTGCCGGGGATCGAACTCAGGCCCTTGTGCTTCCAAGGCAAGCACTCTAATCACTGAGCTAAATCCCCAGCCCCCCATCCAAGATATTTCTAATTAAAATTAGTTCCTGAAGTAAATACAGCAATCAGAATTCAGCTTCATAAAGCTCAAATGCCACACAGAACAAATTGCATTCTATGTGCACGCGTGAGTGGGGACTAAAAACGAAAGACAACAGAGATTCTGAGTGGCCATCCTGGATGGCCAAGTGAGAACTGCACAGCTGTACACACACAACTCTCTCCAAACCCCTGCAATGAAAGACTCACCCAAACTCCAGCGAGACTTCTAGCAGCATAAGGGCCTGTCCCCCGGATAACCTCAGCTCCCCTTAAAGCGCTCCACGGAGAAAGCTCCACGTCTCCAGCACAATTTACTCTTGCTTCTCGTCAACACACACCTGATGATCGGCTCCTGAACTCCTTTTTTCACAGTGTTTACCACAAAAGGCTTACAACTGAACAGAAGGCCCAGAGGCCGTTCCTTTGAAATAGAATCAGGCAAGACAAGGCCTCTGTCTCCGAGACTCTGGGTGAAGAGAACCCTAACTTCGCTACCTGCGAGCCAGCAGACACGGCCCGAGTGATGACACACTGCCTTCGTTTCTCTCCTCGGAACGCCCAAACCGCCTCAGCACAAACTCCAACGGAGCTCGGCGCGTTAGTTAATGAGCAGGATCCGTTCTCAGCGCTTTATCGCGTCTGGATGTCTCGACCTCTGATCACAACTTGAGGCGCCTGAGTAACACCCCGTGTAGAAATGGAAAAGCAGAAGTCCTGTATTTATTTTCTTTTCTCTTTTTTGCGAGGAGAAGAATGCAAAAATAGGTGTGCGGCTGCTAAGCGATAGGCACTGGCAACATCCTGCCCGCTCGGGCGCGGATGACAAGGCGGGCGGGGAGCAAAAGCTAAGAGGTGCGTCTAGTACGCAGCCCGGGGTCCCCGCACCACCCCACTCCTCACGGAGCCTTTTAGCACTCACCCCACGGAGGGCTGGGAAGGCCTGGCCAGCTTTGCTGGAATTTCCGCTGCAGCAACTCCCAACAGTTTCGGAGCAGTCCCCGGGATGCGGACCAGGGCGGAACCACCAGCAGCAGCATGGCCGCAGCCATGTTCCTCGCCGGAAGACGGAGCCCAGGCGGGTCCCGCCCCTATTTGGAGCATGCGCACAGATCCACAGGCGGGCCAATCCGGCTCCTGGAACTACAACTCCCAAAATTCCTCGGGGCAGCTCTGACTCTCTCCCCCAATCAGAGAACGAGGAGGGAGGGCACGGGGACGGGAAGTGAAAATAAACTGGCCGTAGTGCGCATGTGTGCGGATGTGCTTGGGCTCTCCGGGTAAAGATGGCGGAACGCGGTTACAGCTTCTCGCTGACAACCTTCAGGTATGGAAGGGACCCCCAAGGTCCTCGGCGTAGCCAAGGTTGCAGGAGTTCGCCTGACTCTGTTTTGTGCGTCCTTGCCTCCGGCTTGGTGCTTGTCAAGAGTCCAGGAGGGAATGGAGGCGTGAATGCAGCTTTGCACAGTCATTTGCCGGGCCGACTCGAGGCCGGGGAGCGCGGGTCCGGGGAACCCGGCTGAACTTGGGGCCGCGGTCCTGGGGGGGCTCAGGCCAGTCCCTCGCCTTCCCTCTGGGGACTAGAGAATAAGGCACGTTTGCACTAGTTCTCTCCAGAAGTCCCGTTCAGAACTCAGGATTTCCTACCTGGCCCAAGTAGGCCTGATGCGGGCGGGAGGCTTCTGAAGCTTGGAGTCTTGGGCTAATGCGTGGGGTTGCGAGTTTTGTTTTAAACCTTAGCTCTATTGTTAGATCGGAGTGCTGGTCTCCCTTTGGCACTCCTTGTTTTTTGAAACTTTCCGCTTTCGGTTTCTTCGAGGCCCTGATAGAAGCACATGGACTGAAAAATGAAAGTGCTGATTTGTCTGACAGGTTTTTATGGACTCAAACCATTAGGCTACAATAGCATTAAGTCCCGTTTTTCTTTTTGGATGGAGGTATGATTTCAAAAGACTTTGGGCTTTCTATTGTAGAACAGGGAGTTAAAGTAATAAGTATATTTTTCAAAATGCTGTTGACATAAACCATGGTTTCCAAAGTAAGAAAATCATCACGGAAGACTTTTTTAAATCTACAGGGAAGGATTCTAGTTTGGCCATTTTCAGAGGGATCAGTAATGCCACATTTAGTTTGTTGTCCTATTTGAACACTGAAGGCAGAATGGGACTTGTTGAGGACTTTATGTTTAGGTGCAATTTGACCTAATTCGTTGCTTTCCACTATCATCTATGATGAATGTTATGTCAGCTTGTTACAGGAGAGCTAACCACTACTTGGACAAATTTAGTAATTTGACCAAGGTCATCCATGAGTAGCTGAGTTGACATACAAACAGATTTTTCTGATGACAAAAATTAATACTTTGTATTACATCATGTTCTCTTTCTAAAATCAGAAATGCCTTCCCATTGACAAGTTTTCAATAAGAAGTAAGGGTATGTAATTTTCTTTTGTAACCTTTGAAATTTATTTAATTGTGCTATATAGGGTCTCCTATGCAGTGACAGAAAAAGGATTGTGCAGGGTCGTCACTATTGGCATTTGTGAAAAAAGCAAATGTCTCCTATTTGTATGAAAATGTAATCTTAGAGCTGAAACTAGAACAATGTATATTATCAGGGACTGAGTCTTTTTATAACAAATTTTTTTACTAAAATAAACTTTCCCTAACATGATGGATTCAACTCTTTTAGACAAAAAAGAAAACTTGATATCCTGTTATAATCAGAATTAAACTATATTGGGGCAAGTGACTAGAAACCAGAAAGAAGTTGTTCTTGTGGCTTATGTTTAGTTGAGGATATCAACAATAGACAAACAAATCAGTGCCTATTAATGAATTCTGGAAAATGCTTTTCTGTTGTTCAGGAATTTTATTTAAAAAGGATGAAAGAAGGGACATAACTGTCAGGAAAGGGCCATGCTTGGGGAGGATTTTTGAGACTAGCAGATGAAACTAGCTATTTGAAAATATAGCAGTAGAGAGAATCATTGACAGAGGGTGGACTGTAAGCAAGAAGGCAGTAGTTGAGAGACTGTAGGATAAGTAATATTTCTTTTATGTGAGCCTGGGCGTTGTTACGGAACTAAGTGGGAGTGATGTACAAAGGTGACTCTGGCTAGAGATGGGAGAGGAAATATAGTCAGATGTGTTTCATTTATCCCAGTGGGGATACTGGTGCTTTAGAATGTGATAGCAGCATTGTAGACCAGAAAAGATATTTGAAGGCTCAAAGTAGCCAGGTTAGTGAGCCTAACACATAGAGAGTGATGCAGTGATAAAGGCATGGGTAGATGCCGGGAGTGGAGAAAGTAAGTTTTCATGAGTTTTTAAATATTCCTCAGAGGTCTGTGAACTGAGTATTAAATAGTACTGAAATATGAGGAGCTTTAGCTAAAGAGGCATGATTGTATGAAGTTCGGTCTCGTCTGAGAGCTCAGGCAGCTTCTCTGAGGACATGGAACAGCTACTAAGGATTGCAGGATGGCCAGGAAGAAGTTCACCAGACAACAGAGAAGTGAGTTTCAGACGTGGGAATTAGCTTGTCCGAAGAGTTCCTGAGGCTGAAGACTAGTCTGTATGACTGGAGCAGGGTGGGGTGGTGTGACTTGAGCTTTGAGCGACAGATTAGAATTGTATGAAGCTAAAACAGTTGGCCTTCTGAAGTTTAAGATTATCTTTTCAGCAGTAGACAGGAGGCATGGAGGCTGGGGATTTAGCTCAGTGATTAGAGTGCTTGCCTTGAAAGCACAAGGCCCTGAGTTCGATCCCCGGCACCACAAAAAAAAAAAAAAAAAAAAAAAAGACAGGAGGCATGGATCCAGCTGTGTCATCTTGGGAAAATTATTATTATTTTTTAATAAGGTGAGGTTAGTTTGTGATGTTTATGATCGTTCTAACTCAGAGACTTTTGAAATAAAGTGTTGACCTAAAGGGGCAGTTGGGGACTGATATGTAGCTACCAAACCAGTGGGATTAGATCTGTTAAGAATAGCCATCGACTGGTTCCTAGAATTAGGACTCACATATAATACAAAACTACTGTACAGCGGCACTTCGGTTCACAGATTAGTTCTCTTCAGGATTCTGGTCACAAACCAAACTGGATGAGAACTGAATCAAATTTCCCCATAAGGTCAATGTTGAACCTAACCATCAAATTTGATTGTGTTCTCGTCCACTCGGTCTTGGAAAGAATCAAGTTCGTGAACCGAGGTACCACTGTTTAAAGAATACTCGGTTGTGAATAATAGGTAGGTCTTACATTTTAGGTTTTGTCTACTTCCTGAAAAAAAAACCCTGAATATGAAATGCATATTTGGTTTATACAAATTCTTAATAATGTTATTATTCCATGTTTTCTTACTGCTAATTTTGTGCCAGAAACTTAATATAGGCATCATTTCATTTACTCATCACAACCCTTTGAAATAGGTGATTGCTGTAGTACTGTTATCCCCGTTTTATAGATAAGGGAACATATACTGACAGCTAACATGGCGTGCCCAAAGTCACAAGGTTGGTAAGTGGTGAAGAGACACTGATGCCGATACTGCTGTGAGCGGCAGTTGAAAACCAGCCGAAGGAGAGAGAAGCAGCGCTCCCGTTTGAGGGTGTTCAGATTGCCTTGGTTTATGAATGAACACGTTCAGGACAGGTTTCAAAGGCCAGCTGTTCCTTAGGTTTTGATTAGTGGATTTGACTGACACATGTGCCCTTTCTAAATATGTGACTTTAGCACGTAGCTGTGTTTCCTTTCAGCCCGTCTGGTAAGCTTGTCCAGATTGAATACGCATTGGCTGCCGTAGCTGGAGGAGCCCCTTCGGTGGGAATTAAAGGTAACGAAGTGCTTCATCACCTCAGATGTTTAGCAGTTATCCTAGTTTTTCAAATTAGTAATTTATAAATAAATGGCTGTGGCAGCGTAATTCCTAGCAGTTCTTTTCGTTAGAGTATTTTGAAGTTTAAAGAAAATAGTAATAAGCCTATGAAGTGATTACAATGTCTTTTCAGAGTAAATAGAGCCTCTTTATGTGTTTGTTGTGATAGCCAACAAAATAGTTCTTCCCATTCAGAAAATAGATATTCTTTTATTTTCCCACTGTTTATCACTGTTCTTGGCAGTTTTTATCTTTCCTATATTAAAAAAAAAGCTAATTATAAAATATAGTCTAAAGGTACCATAATTGTTTCATATCCTAGTATTTTTTAAAAAGGGCCTACATCATTTATTGTAAATTTTTATGTTATAAGAACAATTGGTCATATTGGCAGAAATCATTATTTTAACACCTGTAAGGGGTTGGGGATTTAGGTCAAGTGGTAGAGTACTTGCATAGCAAGCGCAAGGACCTGAGTTCCATCCCCAGTGCCAAAAAACAAAAACAAAAACAACTTGTAAGCTTGCAGGTAGCCTAGAGTACTTTAAGAAACATTGTGTAACACCATTAGCTCTAGGGATTTTTATTTATCACAATGTAAACAACCAGTGAGGGTAAAATTGATTTTACTGTTCCTTGGGTAATTTAGGTACAGGAATCCTGAAGAAAAGCTTTTATAAGTTACAGGAAATAACAAAGAAGTTTGAGTTTAGTATGTCTATAATTAAAAAGCTGTCAAAACAGTGTCTTTTAAATGATGAAACATGTAGGTTTGTTTTTTTTTTTTTCCTTCAAGCTGCAAATGGTGTGGTATTAGCAACTGAGAAGAAACAGAAGTCCATTCTGTATGATGAGCGAAGTGTACACAAAGTGGAGCCAATTACCAAGCACATAGGTTTGGTGTACAGTGGCATGGGCCCAGATTACAGGTACTCTACCTGTAATATCATGAGTTGATCATAATCTGTACTTTAAGGAGAAAGGTCATTGGCAGCTGGATTGGGTTACTTTAAGGAACTCAGTACCCCTCCATTGTAAAAAGGGAGATAGATATATACTTCTTCCTCTTACCTGTTTAGTGGACTTTACCTTCTGGTAACTATCCTCAAGAATTGGGCATAAAAGGTCTTGGTGTTCTGTAAGGCACTTTAAAAATGATCAGAGCAATACATGCTATAATTAATGTTTTTTTTAAAGTATCAGGTGGCAAAAGAAATTACCATCCGGAGTTAACCTCATTGTCTTTATTTCTGTTCTTGTCAAAGGGACAAAATTTCCAAAGGCCGCTGGGTGTTAGAGTATGGCAGGCAGGCGGGATGAAGATGCTTGTAGAATCGTTCCCTTTGTATTTCCAGCAAGTTGAAGTTGATAGCTCGCTATGTTTATCAGTCTTTATTACTCATGATTTTTGTAGAGCAAGATAGGTAGAGCCAACATTTCACTTGAACGAGTCAGAGAAACCACCAGAGTCACTGAAATGTGATCAGCCTCCACTGTAGAGGGTGCTGTGGCCGCTGGATGGAAGGGCCAGTGCAGCGTGCCTCCACTGACAGAGTAAACGTAGGTGGGAGGAGAGTGTCCCACAGAGGACTAACCTGCATATTTTGGTGCATGAGCAGGTAAAGATACATTCTGTATCCCTGCAAATATATATCTTTAATATCTTTTGACAGTATTTAAAGTTGAAAGTAGTTGTTTACTCCTTCACCTCTCAAGGGTGCTCTGGTGTGTAGGCAGAGAGATTAAGGCAGTGTGAGAGAAAATGAAGGCAGTGAGACAAATCTGCCCAATACTGTGTATATGTTCCTGTGTATATGGGTGTGTCCCCTGGGGAAAGGGGGCAATCTTGAAGAAGCCGCAGAGAGAGAGAAACCTGACATTTTCACTAGGTGTTCTAGTTCCTGCTTTTCTTCCTCTTCCGTTGTTTTTGCCTGTCTCCTATCAGTCAGCTGCTCTGTGATACTTTGGTAATTTCTTCTGAAGCGATTGCAGTTGGCTGGCAGAGGAAGAGTGAGCAATACCTGTCTTTAAGATAACACGTTAAGCTTGTGCTGTAGGTGTACGCTTGTAGAAAAAGAATGGGTCTTCCTGCAGTGGAGCATCTGGGTTTAACCGACTCTCCTGTCTTCCTGTGTGCTAGAGTGCTCGTGCACAGAGCTCGCAAACTCGCCCAGCAGTACTACCTTGTTTACCAGGAGCCCATCCCCACAGCCCAGCTGGTGCAGAGAGTGGCCTCCGTGATGCAGGAGTACACGCAGTCAGGGTAAGGCGCTTTCAGTGTTTGAAACATGTCATGACTTAGGAGGGAAATAATCACTTTAAAAGGACATGGTTTTAAGACAGAGAGACTTAATATTCCTGTGTTTGTATAACAGATATAGACAATCGCTATGCTGAATGTTTCTGCTCTTAACTGAACCTAGAATATTTTCTTAGGGAAAAAGTATGAATGTTTTTGTGTTTGTACAATAGAAGAAAGTTTATTGATACAGAGTTCTTTTTGCCAGTAATTAAAATACTTATGGACAGTCAGCACTGCTACACAATCTTTCCAACCAGAAATGATTGTGAGCATGTGGTGAAAGCAGACATTCTATTGATTGTAATTCTAGTGTTTTTAGGTTTGGGTTTAAATAAGGTGGCATAGATGTAGTTGTTGATATGTAAACCCAGGAAAATCCGTACTAGTTGAAAATTGTTTTGTTAGTACCCTGAATGTTACTGCATACTTAGTGACTCCATTGTCTTTATTGGTGTGTCTTACTCTGTCTTCTGTCATTGTGTGAAATGCTGGGGGCCGAGCCCTTTACAGAAGAGGGGTATTTAGCTCATGGTTCGGAAGGTTGATGGCGTGGTGCTGGCAGATGAGTGCCTTCTGGCAGATGGTGCTGCATGGCCAGAGCTCTTGAGAGAGAGTTTATAAGCTGAGAGAACATGAGGGAGGGCAGAGGGGCCGGCTCACTCCCTTACAACAGCCACTCAGAAGTAACCCACTCTGAGAGACCAGCAGCAGCCCTTTCCCAGTTGGTGTCCCGTGACCGTGGTGCCTCCCACTGGGTGTCCCTCTTAAAGACTCAGCAGCCCTCAGCACGGTTAAGTCGGGCACCAGCTTGCATCCGTGAGCCCCACAGAGCGCCGTGTCCAGGCCGCAGCCGCGTGTGCCTCCATGTGATCCCGAATTGACTGCTCTTCCTCACTGCCTTGGAGAATTCATTTTCGATTGCTCCATTTAGAAAGGAGTTAAGTACTTTTTAATGAACATAAGTCCAATTCAGTTTACTTGATAACTTGCTTTACTGGAGCGTATTGATAAATTCGCTCTTGAGGATGTGAATTTATCATGGTAAAATACCATGAAGGTACCAAGTAATCTTATTTTCCTTTCTGCAGTGGTGTTCGTCCTTTTGGCGTTTCTTTACTTATTTGTGGTTGGAATGAGGGACGACCATATTTGTTTCAGTCAGACCCATCTGTAAGTATTACTTGATACAGTTGAGGGATTTTTATTTTGGGCGAGGGGGTACTGGGTATGAAACTCAGGGCCTTGTGCTTGCTAGGCAAGCGCTCTACCACTGAGTTAAATCCCCGACCCTATTTGAGGGATTTTTAAGAATTCCTGTTTGACTAGCTAGTAAAAATAGAAACCATGAAAACTTTAAAATTAACAATTTCCTTCTTTTCATTTGGGCTTTAGAACTTGTGCAGTAGGTACTAACTATATTAGTTTTGCCCTCTTCTGTCATGTTCATTAATGCCACATACTTGAATAACTTGTTGAAATAGTTGTTATCCGATCTCAATAAATCTATGGGATCTGGTTACTTTGGAAAATACTGCAGTTAAAGATGTGGACCTGGAAGACATTGTCGTAATCTTTGTCATCAATGTCTTTAATTCAGTGTGTTACAAAATGAGTGTGTAACCAATATCCTCAGTGAGTAGTTGGCCCTAAACACGAGCTTGGTGTCTCGGTAAGGTGTCCTAGAGGAAATGCCCTTCCGTACCTGCCCCTGCTGTGAGGAGAGCTTCATCTTTGATTGTGGGTTATTAGAAAATTGCAAGGTCACACAGTGCAGACCTCGTGATCTAACCCTACAGACTTGAAAGGCAAAAGAAGAGTATTTGGGGAACTTTCACGGTGTTGTTACGCCCCCTCTGAGCTGCTGGAATTAAATGACAATCCCGCCTCCCTTGCCTTGGTGGGTAGCAGAAGCCGCTCACTGCCAATGAAACCATGTCCGTCATTTGCCCTGTTGCTCCTTGGTGTATCTAGAAGGCAGTTGTGTCTTTGATAGATTTGATTTGTTAGCGTTCTTTTCTATGTGGCTGTGTATGTTTTTCAGCAGGTGAGGCCATGTTACAAATGACATTGCTACTGCTTTAATGTCTCCTCAGATTATAAAATGCCACAACCTTTGAGTACTTTTAATGAAAAGCTGCCTTTTTAATGTATTCACTAACAGTGATGAATTGATCACTGGTTTTCAGATTTATATGACAAATTTTTAAGTTCCTCGATTATTTGCTTTACATTAACCTTAGTTTCCTTTTACTGGCTTTTTAACAAAAGTTATGTACAGTGAGTTGCATCATCAGCAAATCGTCATGGTCATTTCCATGAGTTTTGATATATGTAAATACCTGAGGAAGCAAGATACCAAACTTCCTCACTTTCAGATTTCTTCATGTCTGTCTGGCATCATTCCCTCTTAACCTTCTAGAAAATAACTGGTGATATTTCCATCCCACCCCAGTAAATACTCTATGACCTTAGACATTAGAGACCAATTGTAGAGTTAAAAAGCAAATGGCAGAGCATATAGTTGTATTAATGTTTTTAAATATGACTCTTTTCCCTTCATAAATAGGGAGCTTATTTTGCCTGGAAGGCCACAGCGATGGGAAAGAACTATGTGAATGGGAAAACTTTCCTTGAGAAAAGGTAGCCTCACTGTAACTGGATTCATGGGCAAGCTTCCTTTACGATTTTCAGCACTCCAACTTAGCAGTTTCGTGCATCTGAACAAATGTATTATATTACTATGTATTTGAGCCTACTTACAGGTAAACAAAAACTTATCAACATCTTGGCGTCCTAAACTTCAGTATATCGAGTGGTAATGTTACACCTTTTCCTACATTCTTCTGGTTGTATCTTAAGTGTTTTATGCTGTCATACTGCATTTTCCCCACCATTTAAAAAAAAAAAAGCAAACAAAAACATTGTATTTAGAGTAGAAAAAGTTTTAAGTGATTTGTTTAATAGTACTATGTATGACAATAAAAATTGTGGACCCAGTTACCTGGCGTTGCACAGATTGAATCCACGAAGGAGCCGTGCAGCACCGCGTGGTCCGCTGTCCTGAGCAGTCCATGTCACTTGCTCCCAGCTTGACTCCATACTCGCAGTTACATAACCTCCTAAAATGGCCTTTGAACAGACAGATCGTGTGCTTGGCTTTGACTCACAAGTGATCTTTCCCTATGTGCTTCATATAATAGTACTAGTAAGGTTATTACTGATGAGTGGTAAACTTAGCTATGCGGTCGTAAGGAACTTTTCCTTAACTACTACTTATTAGTGAGTCTTCCAGATATTTCACAGATTGTAGCCTATGATAGGGTATAAAAAACAAGATTTTAGCAAACGTCTGATCTTTTTGCTTTATCATTTTAAATTATTATAATGCATGTTGCTTCCATACTGTGATTTCATTAATGTTTTAATACTTAAGAAGTTTCCTAAAATAAATTCATTTGAGAATTACATTCTTTCCATGATGTTTGGGATTGAGTACCAAATAATAGTCCATTTCTCATTTGGGGACATCTGTCTCAGTGAGGTAATTCAGAGGAATGAATGTGGAATTTAATGTTTTAAGAGTTTCTTAGATGTTTAGAAAACCTTATGCAGTTGCGTCATTGTATAGTCATGAAGAATGTAAACAATTTCTAAAGCCATTTTATAAATTCCTGTAGATACAATGAAGATCTGGAGCTTGAAGACGCCATCCACACGGCCATCTTAACCCTGAAGGTTAGCCCCGCGCGTGTAGCCAGGGTCTGCGCTCTCCTGAGCGGCCCTTTGGAAAGCTGACCCTTTCCCTCCCTCGCCCGGCAGGAGAGCTTTGAGGGGCAGATGACAGAAGACAACATTGAGGTTGGCATCTGCAACGAGGCGGGCTTCCGGAGGCTCACCCCCGCTGAGGTGAGGGACTACTTGGCCGCCATTGCGTGACGATGGAGTGACTGTGATCCGAGATCTCCGATAATCTCTCTCCCCAAACATGTTTAAAGTATGTTTTGTTTTGCAGACTTTTTGCATACTTATTTCTACATGGTTTAATGGACTGATGTTTTTAAAATGACACTTATAAATCATAATAAACTCTTAAATCCAACTTCCAAGTTTTTAGGATTCAGTAAAATCATAGCATTTCATCTGACGTTTTAACATTTTATTTCCTGCTATTCATTGTAGTTGATTTCTAGAAACTACACTGCAAAGCAGAATGATGAAATCACCATTCTGTTCTCATGCACTTTGGCCTTGTCAGAGCACCGGCCCGTTGACAACACAGGCCGCCTGTGTTCCTGTAAAGCACAGTGCTGGTTTTGATAAACTGGTCTTAGAGCCGGGAGTCTGCAGACTCGCGGATCCACAAGCAGAGAAGCACAGGTGTTGAGCTGGGACTGGTGAGAGCCGAGTGTGGTGGTGGCGAACCTGTGGCATGTGTGCCGCTGCGGGCTGCTAGTTACCGAAAGCTCTAAAAGTGTCGCTGTCACTGTCCCGGCGTGCTTGGTGTGACTGCCCTGGAGCTGTGTGAGTGAGCCACACGGGTGTCCTGGGAAGACACCTTCTCTAAGAAGACAGCCGAGATCTGCTTGTCCTGTTGGTTTCTGTATCGTTAAGTAGATAAGACTCTTTAAAAGACACCCCTGAACTGTGTAGACCTTTATGGCTCAAGGGTGAACATCGGTGCGGAAAATGAAATACTAAGCCTGTGTGTGAAGATCGTGGCTCGCGGCTCCCCTCGTCACTCTAATCAGAGCCTTCGCAGTAAGCAAGGTTCTAGGAAGAAGCAAATAGAGTATTTGAACTCTGCTTTCATACAAAGTAGTTTTGTTGCTTTGGATTTTTTTTAAGGCATCCAAGGAAAAAAGAAATCATATCATTAGTCCGGTTCACAGAACATACTTCATGCATGAGTGTCATTAGTCTTAACATGAAGAGGTCGTGGGTGATTCAGGTTTGGTAGAGCCTTATCTTAGAGCATGTTTGAATTCTGCTACTTCTCCTGGGGCACCCATGTTTTGTTAGGGTGGTGGAAGCGTCTTGGGAGATGGGCGATGGCAGCTCGGTGTGTGTTTGAAGATGTCTGTCTTGAAGACCTCGTCTACTAATCTCTCTCTAAGAGCTGACAGTGTACTGATTCCAGCACACCAGAATGTGAACATTGGAGTGGAAGGAATGACTTTGAAAGGTCACTATGTCAGGGTAGGTCTGACTAGATTTCATAAAGCAAGTGTAAAGCCCGGCGTGATAATGGTTGCATACTATGCTAGCGGCCCTTGAATTTACTTAGGCCCTCTCTATGTCTAATATTAAAAAACCGGAGACTGCCAAATTTCTAGAAATCAAAAAAGGAAGAGTAAAGATACAGAAATTTAAGGCAGAAGGAATATGCAAGTATGTTTTTATCAGGTGCCAACAGCTCATCCTACAGAACAAGTGGAGGAAAACCGGCTGCAGAGCGTTAGATCCAGGTTCCGCTTCTTGCCACCTGCTCTAGAGCCCAGTCAGATTGAACTCCCTTCCGATTCCACCCTCCTGCTGTCTGTTCTTTCCGTTGTCCTTACTCCTAAGCTGCTCCTTTTTGTCCAGGTCTTCCTTAAGTATCAGAAGGCACCCGATGTTCACAGCCCCCTTCACCGCCTTTCCCCATCGCAGTTCATTACTGATCCATGAATTTACACTTATAAAACAATTACTAGCAAAGAAACAGAAATGTTTAACATTCACACGTAGGCAGGGGAGGAGGGATAAAAGTACTAATGTGGAGCTTACAAGTACTGAGGGCTAAACTGGTGCAGGTCAGTGGGGCGATAAGGAACCTCAGACAGGACTCCACATCTGTGCCCATCTGATGTCATGGAAGGAACCCACCAACACCAGGTGTGTAGCCTTGTCTCTGTCCCAGCGTCTCCGCACCGCAGGTGAGTTCTCTGACCCCTGCTGTGCAGAACAGCAAACGTACTCTGTGAATCCCAAGCACACGAGGGGCCGGTCACACCCTTGGATCAGAATCCCGATGTCCTGGAAAGTGGTGCAGGGGTCCGTGGACAGAACTCTGCCCTCCACCCACCCTGCCGCTTACGGACTGGCAGTGCCTGGCAGCCAAGAGTGCTGACTCTCCAGGTGTGAGCACATCGCACCTCGTCAGAGGCCGAGTCCTGAGGTTTTTTCCGGTTTCATCGGGTGCTTCCTTGATCCCACATTTCAAAGTAGGATAATAATGCTTTTTGGGTTCCTGAAGTTTCGCCTCTATGCTGAGGTTCTACTCTGACAGGTAAGAGCTCTTGCATCACCCTCACACCCCTCTCCTTGCCTCAGTTTACTCAGTTAATCACGTGTAGTTGGAAAGGTTTTTCATCTGAGTATGAAGTATGACTTGACTGTTTCCTTCTTTCTTGTAACACATACTGCTTCACTGGGGTTTGGGGGTTTTTTTGTTGTTTTCTTCTTGTGTACCTGTCTGTGAAACCCTTGGCAGCTTGCTCCAAGGAAACTCGAAACCCCGAAGCCCCTCTCCATACTGCTTCTTCCTGAAGGTGAGTATGTGGTCTGTAACAGTTCTCTCCTCCACTCCTGGAAGTTTCTGTCTCCCTCTACCAATCCAGCCTAATTGGTTGCTTGAAACGATTTTATTCTCTCAGCTGACTAGGTTCAAAATTTCTAGATTAGATATAAATTATCTCCACATTTTGAAAGCATTATGCCCTTCACAATTCTAGTTTTTCATCTGAGTGTAGAACACTAATGCTGTTGTGTGTGTGTGATGCCTGATCTCCCCTCTTCTGCTCGGCTTCAGTATTCTGAAATTTGGGATTTTTTGAAATATTTTAAATTTTTTATTTTTACGAATACACGTTTGCAGTACATGAGGCTTATATCCATTGTGGCGAACTGGCACATGTACATAACATCTCAGCTCTTGGAGATGCTTCTGAGGAACTGTTGCCTGTCCCACCATCTCTCAAAAAGAAATTCTTGTTTTATGGCCAAAATAGTCTTATTTGAAGGTTTCAGTTACAAGATACTTGTAAAAACCATTTTGTTCCGCTTTCCATTTAAAAATGTTTGGAAGTGTTTGCGAATGAGGTCTGCCCTACTTTTGGGGGATGCTGAATGTTAGATTTCTCCGGCCTCTTTCGTTTGCTTAATTTCTCAAAAGAGGGTTTGGGTGAGGGTGGAGGGAAGAAGGGTGCCTGCATTCCTGGAGGGGCAGAGAGAGGCTGGGCAGTGGCCCCATTCAGTAGGAAAACTGGGACTTCCTAGCGGCAGCTGTTGCCGCCTTTTGTCGGGAACACCTGGCTCCTTATCTCCAGGATCCAGTTCTAGCCTTCTGCCCCGGGAAGGGGAGGAACGGCGCAGCTGCAGCAGGAGAGCGGGCCTTGGTGTTCCTCGCATACTTCAGTCCTGCCTCCCACCTCCAGGCGCCTGAAGTCCCAGAGCCCTTCTAGGGTGGCTCTGGGAGTCACTGGCTTGATGTCCCCTTCTTCGGGCTCTCGTCTCGGCTCTGCTGACTTTTCCCTCTGTACAGAGGTTGCCTGGGTTTAAATAACTCCTCTGTTGGCTCACTTACCTGTAAATACTGTAAGTATTCACTGTTTGGGTTAGGAGGACTGGGTAATACGTGTAGAAAAACACAGTTACTACTGTCTTCTGAAAGTGTGTTGAGGTCTGTCTTGTCTGCATCATCACCTCTTTTTTCTTTTTTCCCCCTTTAACACACTTTTCCTGCCATTTAAGTAGGGTGTGGTGAAGAAGCAGAATAGTTGGGATTAATTTCGACTGAAAGTTTTAATTAGAATTATTTTACTTTCTCGAATCCAATCATTCTGGATGGCTTTAGACACTGCCCTCTTCGGTAGGGCAGCACGTCTCTCTAACAGCACACTTTTGGGGGGCTGGGGGCGCACAGGGGCTCTCACAAAGCCCCATCGCCAGCCCTTTTCTATTTTGAGACAGGGACTAAGTTGCACAGCCTGGGCTGGAACTTTCGATCTTCCTGCTTCAGCCTTCCAGAGTGGTAGGATCCAGGCGTGCACCACCACACCTGTCTGGTAACAGCACACTTTCACTGGGAACCCAGGATAGTGCAGTGGAGCCACCGGGGTCCCGGCTGAGCTGGTGCCTAGTCTCCGCCGCCCTCTCGGTGCTTGTGGACGGTTCCTCTAGGCTCAGTGTTGCGTCCCGCGGTGGAAGGCGGGGTGCCCTCAACAAACATGGCCGCCACGCTGGCGTCAGCAGCTTCCCGCGGGCCGCACTGCGGCCTGGGAATCCCGGGCTCGGCGTCACCCGGCGCGGGGTCACGTGACGCGGAGGCGCCGGAGGCGGCGGGTTCGCTCTGGTCGAGCGGCACCGGCGCTGAGAGAGTTGGGCGCTGCCGGGCGAGGGCTCCGGGGTCCCGGCTCCGCGTGGCCGCGCCGCCCGCTCGCGCTCGCCGTCCTGGGCGCTGCGGGTGAGGGCCGGGAGGGGCGGAGCGGGCGGCCCGCGGGAGGGAGGGAGGGAGGGCGGGCGGCGGCGCGTTCCCGGCGGAGCTCGCCGGGCCGCGGCCTGCGTCCCGCTCAGCCGGGTCCGCTCGGCGCGGTGGAGTCGGCGGCCGCCGGGCGGGGCGGGGCGCTTCGGGCTGTTAACGCGCAGTCAGCCGGCCCGGAGCCGGCGGAGGGAGAGCAGCTGCTTCGACGCCGCGCGGGGGCGGGGAGCGCGCGTGCCCGGGCGGGGTGCACGCGCCGGCCTTGCGCGCTGCTGGCCAGCTGCTGCGCGTGCCTGGTTTCTTGTTAAGCTTTTTATCTGGATGTTCTGAAACTTTTATTAGAGTTTTTCTGCTGGATAGCAGTGGATCCCCTTGGCGTTCTGGAGAGGTGAAGGTCTAACTAAACAAGGGCGGCAGTGTTCAGCAGACCTATGGAAAGTTCAGAAGTACCTTAGCGATCAAGGGGAAGAGTCCTTGACGCTTAGACACACGGAAGCACAGGTTCATAGACTTGCCCTCCGTAAGCTTTGTTGCTAGACTGAGGTTTTTAATCCTCGTAATTTTGGAGAAGCGTTTGAATTCGCCTTGTGTTTTGTCTTGTCATAGGAAAGGAATAATGCTGTCAGCATGTCTGCACACTCCATGCTCTGTGAACGAATCGCCATAGCCAAGGAACTGATCAAGAGAGCAGAGTCTCTTTCTCGATCAAGAAAAGGTGGCATAGAAGGGGGCGCAAAGCTGTGCAGCAAATTGAAAGCAGAATTAAAATTCTTACAGAAAGTAGAAGCCGGGAAGGTAGCTATTAAAGAGTCTCATTTGCAAAGCACTAACCTAACACATTTGAGAGCCATCGTGGAATCGGCAGAAAACCTGGAAGAAGTTGTTAGTGTGCTCCACGTCTTTGGTTACACAGACACCTTGGGAGAAAAGCAGACCCTTGTGGTGGATGTCGTTGCAAATGGTGGTCATACTTGGGTGAAAGCCATTGGCCGAAAGGCCGAAGCATTGCATAACATCTGGCTGGGCAGGGGCCAGTATGGAGACAAAAGTATCATTGAGCAGGCTGAAGACTTCCTCCAGGCCAGTCACCAGCAGCCTGTGCAGTACAGCAACCCCCACATCATCTTTGCATTTTACAACAGTGTCTCCAGCCCTATGGCAGAGAAGCTGAAAGAAATGGGTATATCTGTGAGAGGGGACATAGTGGCCGTGAACTCTCTGCTAGATCACCCTGAAGAGGAACAGCTGAGTGAGAGGGAATCAGATGACGAAGGCCCGGAACTTTTGCAAGTGACCAGAGTAGACCGAGAAAATATCCTAGCAAGTGTGGCATTTCCAACGGAGATTAAGGTTGATGTGTGTAAAAGAGTCAATCTGGACATTACTACCTTAATCACCTATGTGTCTGCACTCAGCTATGGAGGCTGCCACTTTATCTTCAAAGAAAAGGTACTCACAGAACAAGCAGAGCAAGAGAGGAAAGAGCAGGTTCTACCTCAGCTAGAGGCGTTTATGAAGGACAAGGAGTTGTTTGCTTGCCAATCTGCTGTCAAGGATTTTCAGTCTATTCTAGATACCTTGGGAGGACCTGGGGAGAGAGAGAGGGCTGCCGTGCTAATTAAGCGAATCAGTGTAGTGCCAGACCAGCCTTCCGAGCGTGCCTTGAGACTAGTGTCCAGTTCAAAAATTAACAGCCGTTCATTAACGATTTTTGGGACGGGAGACACTTTAAAAGCCATTACGATGACTGCCAATAGTGGTTTTGTTAGAGCTGCAAACAACCAGGGTGTTAAATTTAGCGTGTTCATCCATCAGCCTAGAGCACTTACTGAGAGTAAAGAGGCCCTGGCCACCCCCTTACCGAAAGGCTACACAGGGGCCAGTGAACATTAGTGGTATCCTTTAAAAAGTTATTTATACCAAAGGCTGAATCTTCCCATATAAATTGGGGGGAATAAGGTCTACAGCAAAAGTAACACTTAGACTCTTAAACCAGAATTTCTTTACATGTCGCATCTATATTTAAAGTGTATAATCTAAAACAGATAAAGCACAAGAGGTGACCTTATTACACAGTCTATGTTATAGCAATTATAAACACAGTACATCTATATAAGACATTTAGGTGTCAAGTAATACTTCTGTTTGACTCAGTAGGGCTGCATTCTCCCTATTGGTAATTATATTTCATGGGATATGGCTACACTGGTTCTTGCATTCATTAAATCTTTGGCGAAACCTTCGAAGCCTGGTTTTCATTGTATTGGTTTATCGCTTGATGCAGGTTAAGGCTGGGAGGTAATTGTTTGTAATTAGATTCTAGAGTTAATGACTGTTAATGAAAAGAAGCATTTGATTACTACGTGGTGGGTGTGTTCACAAAGATTACATGATACAGAAGTGAAATGCATAGAATTCTGATCATACAAGTGCTGTGAATCTTTGTGAAAAGAAAGGTAGCAAGCAATCCTACTGTGATAAAATACACCTGGGACCTGTAAGGCAAAATACTAGTTTGAATTAACTGAAAAAGAATGATACGAAACATTTTTAAAAATCAGGTTTTTTAAGTCCATCTGTCCAATATTTCAAGTGTTTTAATTATAAATACTACCTTTCCTGTACCATTTAGCAAATGGCGAGTGACAGTTGCATTAGTTTAGTCATGAAATGGTGATGGGAGAGTCCATGCCAGTTGTATGACACAGATTGTAACTAAAAATAATTTTCTAGCTGGGGATTTAGCTCAGTGGTTAGAGTGCTAGCTTAGGAAGCACAAGGCCCTAAGTTTGATCCCCAGCACCAAAAAAATTAATAATAATTTTCTACAGCCAGGCATGGTGGCACAAGCCTAATCGCAGCACTCTGGGAGGCTGAGGCAGAAGGATCAAAAGTTTGAGCCCATCCTCGGCAATTTAGTGATCCCGTGTCAAAATTTCAAATAGGAATGGGGGGACTGGGGATGCCGTTCCAGAGGCCCTGGGTTCAACCGCCTGTATCACACAAGTAAATAAGTAAATGTATAAACATCTATGACCGCCTTGTACTCAATGCTTTTTAAAAATTATTTTGCAATAAAGCAAAATTATATAAACCACATTTTTAAAAGAGAATTTGAGCTCTGGAGCTTACATATTATGCAAAGTGTAGGAGCTCCTATTGGAACTTGATTTGTGTAGCTACATCCAGATCTTCTATTTTGCCAGCTTTCCTATTTGTGAGAAGGGGAAGTCAGTACCTAGTAACAATGTGTGTTGAAGTGGAATTTGGTCCTCGGGGTCCAGGAACACTAATACGAGTGCAGAATTAAATGTGCGGGGTGGCTTTTGTGGGGCAAACTTAACATGTTTCTTAGGCTGCAGGCTGCAATTTAGCTTCCAGTGTAGTGTAGGGAGGTATGTTGTCTGATGTTAGAAATTGAATTGAGGCTTTTTGAGCAGCCACTACTAACTACTGGGCATTCTTAGAGTAGTTCATTATGAAAAGATAAATAATTGTTCTAAGGAATTAGTCTAGAGGCAAGTAAATGTAATTAATATAGTAAATTATAAGACTAGGGATAATTTTAAGGGAAAGTATAAGACAAAGGGAATAATTCTTACTGTGGGATCAGGAAGTCAAAGCGACACTTGAAGACTTGGGTGCGAGATCTTACAAGAAAGAGTACTCAGAAGTACGAGGAATGGGACTGGAGAAGTATGGACGTGTGAATGCGATGGGCTGTTCTGCGACCAGGCTCAAGTGGACAGTTTATAAAAGTAGAGATGGAGCTAGAAAGGTAGTCGAAATTCCCTAGAGTTTGGCATTAGACAGCCATTGGTGAATCTTAGGAAAGGGCTGCTTGTGATCAGATCTCTTAGGAAAACACTAAAACCTCTAGTATGAAGAAAAGAGTTTAAGGAGGGAAAAATGAAACTATTACAATGACCACAGCGCCAGAGTGAGTGCGATGGGATGTAGTGTCGTGGATGTATGCTGGGTTTGTTCAAGGCAGAATTGTGGTGATGATGTCATTTAATAAACATTTACTGTATTGAGGACCTGCCATGAGCCAGTATAGTAGAAAGAGTTGGATGTGCAAAAGACTTAACTTTCAAGAAGGTAGATTTCTGTTCCTGCTTACTATGAATCAGTTCCTAAGAACTTGGAATCTTTGCTGATTAGAAAGTAGAAAACCACAGCACCATGGTAAAACTGCTCTTAGAAATGGCCACAGTCGTGGCCCTACCAAAGACTGTTTCCTTTCCCAGGCACTCAGTGATTGCAATTCCTAACTGTGCAACAAATAATGCAAAGAATAGACGTGGACACAAGCAGTGGGGCTCTGGGTCCCGGAATGCAAGAAGTAGTGCCTTGTCTAGAAACCTGACAAGTGTGACTTGCACACCACACCTAGCTGACTACAGAGAGCAATTCATAAAGGAAAAAAATGAGAAGAAAAATGTGGAAAGTGAGTGTCTGGTTAATAGAAGTTAAAAATTGTCAAGTTAAAGGAATCAACGTAAATATCTAGAAAGCGAAGACTGAAGATTAAAAAACAACTGTGATTGGGATTTGGAAGTGGTAGGGAAAAGTAGAAGCATGTTAAAATATTTTAGAAGGAAGTCAGCAGTTAACCTTAAAATTTCACCATCGAAAAAATAGACCAAAAATATAGGGTATTAAATAAGAAATATAACTGATAGTATAAATTAAACCAAGCTACATAAATTCAAAATAAGGGATGGAGATTGAGAATAAATGTAGTACACATAGGAAAAGCCAAATCAAAAGAATTCTCAAGGAAGCAAAGAACACATAGAGCATACGATAAAAGCTGCAAAGTCCAGAAGGACATAAAAGAGCGATGGAGGCTGGGGAGTTAGCTCAGTGGTTAGAGCGCTTGTCTAGCAAATGCAAGGCCCTGAGTTTGATCCCTGACACCAAAGAACAAACAGCCAGCTTTGGAGAAGATTAATTACAGGGAAATCTAGTATCTATACTATTAGTATACTATCTATACTATTTTGATAAATCTGGAAATCTCATTGAAACTTGATTTTCTCTGGAAATATGCATCAGAATTGAAGAAGGAATAGCCTAAATAAGCAATAATCACTGAAAAAATTGTTACAGTAGTTAAGCAATTTCCTCCAAAAAATGTTCTGGTCTTGTTAATGTCATTAAATGAGTTTTTTCCTTGCTCTTAAATATCAAGTAATGCCCTTACTCTAGGAATATGGAGCTGAAGACCATACCGGAGTTAAAATATTTAGCATGGTATGATGTGTTGGTTTATTCTCCTTCCTTTGCTCCAGGGTGAGGACTTCAGCCTACTCCTATCAGAGAAGGAAGAGAGCCCACAGGGTGTAGCTTTCCTCCCATTAAGAGTAGGCTGGTGGTCTGTGCACCGCTGTATTAGGGAGGTTGCCAAACTCATTTTATAGACTATGGGCATAGTGCTAGCACCCAAACCTACAAGATAGCGTAAGGTACACAATACAACACGGTTTAAATGTGAGAATGTACAAGCAAACATCCCAAATAAGCTGCTATGAAGATAAAATGGAATTTAGGCAGACAACACTTGGCACTGTCGGAATCTTCCTCCCAGAAAGAAAGGGCAGAAAAGAGTCGCCTACTTCAAGAGCAGACTAATCCCACTCGTCCGGATTATCCCCTGTGACGGGCTAGAATTGGAGGCATCGGCCTCTTGAGGCAGAGTGCTGACCCCACCTGTGCTGCGTGAAGCCAGAGCCATCGAAAGACCGCAGGCCCCCAAGAGTGGATCTTGTGTACTCAGCTCAATGACACAGCAAGAAGTTTGACTCGAGTGGTTCTGCATGGAAGAAAGAAGCCCAAGAGAAATCTAAGCCTGCCTGTGCTCTACACAGAGTCAAAAATCTATTAAGAACATGGGGGCGAGCAGGGATGCGAGATTGTGTAGGAATCGACCCCGGAGCAAGCACTATGCCTCAGACACCTGCCAGAGACAGAGGCAGCATCATTCTGGACTTGGACACACTTCCGTTTCCCAAGTTCATGGACTGCTCTAGGAAAAGTGAGTGAGTGATGGACAGTGGGAAATTTAGGGTTGGGGTTTGCCACCCCAGGGAGTTCACAACACAGAGAGGAGCGTTAGTTCTTCAAGAAACTAACAGCAATATGTAGACATATAGAGAGATTATAGAACATTATAGAATACATGAAACATGTCTAAGTGCAAAGCGAGTCTGGGGGTCTCTGAAGTGTTCTCTACGTTCTGGCACAAAGAGAAAACGAAAAGTATTCAAGAAAGTAGAAGGAAGCTAACATACCATTGCAACAAAGCGTTGTGCGCAGCCGAGTTGAGGTTCTGGTTTGCTTCTGCAGCTAACGCGTTTCCTGACACTGAGCTCCACAGGTAGGCAGATGTTAGCAGGCACAGAGGCGTGTGGCGGGGACTGTGTCCCAAGAGACCTGCAGAGATGAGCTCACAGTGTGGGCCGCTTTTTCCCAAGAGAAAGAGGGCAGGATGAGCCAAGCATCCAGGAAGGACCCGCTCACAGCCCTCGCTTCCTCTGCCTGCCTGGAAACACGGAAAGCCTCAGTTTCCCAGCCTCGCATTTCGCCAGGAGAGGCCAGCAACGCAGCGGCAGGGCCACGGGGGAGGTCCGTCGTGTGGCCACCTCCTGCCTCGGCGGTGGTCAGCAGCGAGAAAGGTCAGGGGGATGTGGGAGACCTCGGTGCGGACACACGCTTCCCTTCGGACTGCTTGCTTTGTGCAAAAACAAGTCAAACCCCACTTTTTTATACCACTGGTGGTGTGTGCTACTGTACTTGGTTTTTCCATCACACGTAGTTGAAAACATTTCTAACTAATACTAAGGTTTATTTGTTCCATGAAAAGAGAGTAGGTAGAATGGAAGAGAGGCAATAAATAGATTTTCAAATATATAGAAAATAATTAGACTAGAATATGAGTACCATGTGCCCATTCCCTAGATTTAAAAAAATGTCATTTTGTATTATTTGTTTTATCTAGGTTTTTCTTTGGCTGAGATTATTTTAAACTAAGTTACAGACACCACCAACTTTGGCTTATATATCCCTCAGTATTCAGGTCTTAAAAGGAAAGTTCTTTTTAAAAAAATGAAGCCGCAGTTCCATGAGTGTATCTAACAAAAGTAACCATGTTTCTGCGCTTCAGCTGATAGCCAGCTGATAGTCAGATTTCAGGGGATTTGCCTAGTTTGGTTGCAGTCAAACACCAGGCAGTAGAGATGAGTTTCTTATGTTTCTTAACTGAGTTTCTATGTGTCTAATGCTTCTTAATTGTACTTAAAGTCTAATGCGTTACCTTACCCTTCTTTTATGACTTTGTCTTTTTAAAGACAGCAGGATAGTTGTCTTATAGAAAGTTCTGCTTTTTATTTAGTTGATTGTTTTTGTAGTGATAAATTGTATTTCCTGAAAACTAGAAATGAGATTTAAAGGTTGGATTTCTTTCCACTTAGACACCTGGGACAAGGATACTTTGTAGGTGAATCTGTGTTCCTAATTTTCATTATACCCGAGCATACGAACATACCCGCTCTTTCTCCTGTGAGGGTTGTTAAGCGCTGCCCCTTGAATAAGGCGGTAACAGCCGCAGCTCCCCACTGCAAAGTTCTGCTCTTCTTGTGACTACTAAGCCGACTATGAGATAATACTTCGGCACCAGTGTGAGTGTTCAGCTCACGGCCCTTTACCTAATGATTTTAGCATGTGTCACGATTATTACTTGAATCACTTACTCCATGCCAGGGATGAAATGGTGATTTCCGCAATTCCATCATTTTCTTATTACTTGTCATTCTTCCATAAGGAAGCGCTCTCCCCTAAGAACTAAGGATATTTGGTTACCCTTCTGGAATGCAATATATATATATATATATATATATATATATATATATATATATATATATATATATATAAATTCAGTGATTTTCAGAATAGGGAGTTGGTGTAATAGTCACCTTTAGCAACATCAACTTACTATTTTTAAAAAGGCAATTCTGTTTTTTACTTTATTGGACTCCAGTTAGAGTTCATGTGCACCAAGCAATTAGACTTACTCTTTTTGAAACTAAAGTTTTATTATGAGATAATTATTTATTATAGATTCACACGTAATTATGAGAAACAACGCAGAAAGAATGGTGTAACTTTCACCCTGATTCTCCCAACGACAACATTTTGAAAGGAATAGTTCAGGACCACAAGAATACTGACACTGGTTATGTCGAAGTGGAGGACATTTCTACCACCGCAGGATCTCTGAGTTGTTGTTTCTTTTGTTTCCCTCTTTGATGGTTCAGCTGTTCAAATTTTGGCCTGTAGAAACCCCTGCAAGATCACTGTGTCTTTCCGACATAAGCCCCTTGTCTTTGGTTCCATATTTTCTGGCAGAATAAAATATTTTCAGAATTACCTGTACATTTCCTGCCTGCCACCTGGAAGCCACTGTTTTTCCAAGGAGTCTTTAGTGGCTGATGACATCTCAGGAGCTTGGCATTGTTCCTGGCTCTTGTGAGGGACAGACACAGAAATTTGGGGTCTGGGAGTGTTTCTCAGGGGTAGAGCACTTGCTTGGTATGGTATGTGTGAGGCCCTGAGCTTAATCCCAGAATTAGCAAAAACAAAACAAAACAAAACAAAAAAAAACCCAAAAAAACCAAAACAGAATTGCAAAAAAAAGAGATAAATGTTTATTTATGTACTTCAAAGTAATTAATTTATATTGATAGCTTCAAATCGAGTCAACAGCTTCTCACTTAATATTAAATTTACCCTTTGGGTCTCTTGCACTGTAAACCCTTTTCCTCATTTAACAATTTAATTGCTTCATACTATGCTTTATGTGCACATTTTCAAAATCTGATCATTCCTGTCTGCAAAAAAGTCGTTAAATGAATATGCATATTTCTGTTTAGTTCTTTTTGTTCTTAAAGCCCAGCAAGACTACATGGTTAAAAGCTGTATTTTAAAGGCATGTTACTATGTTTTATTTTTCCTTGTGGTGCTACTCTATATTTAGATTCACTTGTTCCTGTTTATTTTCAATGTAAGAGTTTTCTTCTTTGATATACTTTTTTTTTTTTTTTTTTTTGGTGCTGGGGATCGAACCCGGGTCCTTGTGCTTGCAAGGTAAGCACTTTAACCACTGAGCTAAATCCCCAGCCCTTTGATATACTTTTATCTGTTAATATATAACAAAATGTGTTTGGATCAAAAGTAAAAATTATATAAAAATTACCATCACAAATGTATTACTTCTGTATCTCTCCACACTCTTTCCCTTCCTTCTTTTTCTCTCCCTCTCCTTTCCTCTTTCATCTTTTTTCCTTCCTTCCTTTCTCTCTTAAATTAAGCACAAATTTCTTTTCTGTTTCTTTCTTTCATGAGCAGTATTATTATTATTATTTTTTTTTCTTTTTGGTGCCAGGGATCGAACTCAGGGCCTTGTGCTTGCTAGGTAAGCACTCTAACCACTGTGCTTTTTGCAATTTCCTTTTTTTCTTACTTAAAAATCTCAGGGCTGGGGATGTAGCTCAGTGCCTAGCATGCTTAGTGCTGGCCTGGTTTGATTTTCAGCACTACTAAGTAAATAAAAATAAATAAACCAATAAAATAAAATGAAAATATAAACTGGAGATCAAGCATGAGATGGGGTCTTTGCAAGCTTAGGAAAGCGACACAGCACTCCACAGTGTGGACTCGCCCCGGTCAAGCCCAGTCCTGCGGCCCTGATGGACTTTTGGGTCGTGCCCAAACCTTTGCTGTTACAGACTGGGCCACGGCGGATGCCTGGTTCATAGTTGGTGATTTGATCAGGTCTCCTTGCTTGTCCCTGTGGAAGTGAGAGTTACAGATAAGGATGTCTCTGTAGCCACACAGTATCAGGTTTCCCTGAGTGCAGCTTGTAACAGTTTGTATGAAGTGAAGGGCTGCAGGAGAGTGCCCACCTCCCCGCAGCCTCCAGGAGAGTTTCCATATTGCCTGGTTTTTTTGTTTATTTACTTTCATTCCCCATTTGGGATGCGTTAGAGATCCTTTTTATTTGTTTAAGGGCCGTTTCCATTTTAATTTTATCTTTTGTGAATTCTTCATTGTGCATAAAGGTTTATCTTTTTGCTTCTGTTGTTCATATCGCCCGTTATTGTTTGGGCCAATTAATGTATTTTAGATGGAGAAATTTCGACATCTAGATTTTTTGAATATTCAGTAGTTTGTTTTATAAAAGTTTCCACTTAATTGATGTATAAAGATGTGAATTGTAGACTATATCTGCTTCTTTGTCATTCTCAATACTTTTTGTATCTCGTCTAATATCTAGATCAAAACCTCCCTGTCAATCTTAGAATCTGCTTTTCGCACTCTCCTCTCCAAAGGGATTTCTACTGGGATTATCTTGAATCTATAGACCAACTTCAGGAGAATTGACATCTTAATAAACATTTAGTTTTCCAATCAATGAAGAGGTTATGTCCTGTTTACTTAGGTATTCCAAACTTTTCTCATTAACGTTTTCCAGTTTTCAGTATAGAAGTCGTATATATTTCTTACTAGATTTTTTTATAGGTGTTTTATGTTTGGTGCTATAGTAAGAACTAATTTAAATTTCTATTTTTTGCATATATGTTGCTACCATATAAAAATACAACTGAGCCAGGCATGGTGGCACGTGCCTGTAATCTCAGCAGTCAAGAGGCTGAGGCAGGAGGACTGCTTTTAGTTTGAGGCCAGCCTGAACTACATAGTGAGACCCTGTCCCAAAAACAACAAAACAAAACAAAATCGAAACATGCAAACAACAAACCAACCCACTGATTTTTGTATAGTGTCCTTGATAAATTCACTTAACATTAACAGTCTGTTTGTAAACTGATTTGAATCTTGCCAATTAGATTTTCTCATTTATTTAGTTAGTGTAATTAATTATGTTGACTTTCAAATGTAAAATTGGCCTTGTATTCCTGGAATAAACCCTCCTTGGTCAGAATGTAGTACCCTTTTTACCCATACCGGCATTTAATTTTTGGACAGGTTCTTTTGTGTTTATGAAATACATTGGTCTGTGTTTTTCCTTGTTAATAACGTATTTGTAGGTTTGTTAGGACATCAACATTCTGTTTTGGGGGCTGTACTAGAGATCAAACCCAGAACCTCTTGTTCATGTACCTCCCCAAAGTAGAAATTCTGATCATACAAAATGAATTGGAATGTACAGTATTTCCTCTTTTTTATTCTCTCTCTTATTGAGAGTTTGGCTAAGATTGGTTTTAGTTTTTTCTTGACCATTAGGGCAAGTTCACTAATCAAGATTTCTTTGTGGGAAAGTTCTTTAAAAAAATTAATTCTTACAGATTCACTATCATTCACATTTTCTATTTCATCTTGTGCCAGTTAGGGTATATTAAGTTTTGAAAGATTTTGTTTTTTCTCCATGTAGTCTAATTTCTTGACACAAACGTTTTCAAATGTACGAGCACGGACTTTTTCAGTGCCATTTTATTATCTTTTTAGTTTTTGTTTTTTTTTTTTTTTTTTTTTTGGTGCTGGGGATCGAACCCAGGGCCTTGAGCTTGCAAGGCAAGCACTGTAACCACTGAGCTAAATCCCCAGCCCCTTATTATCTTTTTAATACTTCTGAGACGTCTCTTTTTTTTTTTTTTTATGGCTGATGCTGATAATTTGTGTTTTTTTCTCCCTGTCTCCTCCCCTTGGCCAGTAGAGAGTCAAGGTTTTATTAAAATTTTCTAAGAAGCAACTTTCAATTTGTTGACGTTACCGTATTTTCTTCATTTCTGCTCTTGTATTTATTTTTTCTTCTTTTACACTGAGTTCAATTTACTGTTCTTAGTTTCTTGATTTAGAGGCTTATATCTGTGATTTTTTTTTCAATCTTCTTCTTTTCCTATATACATACTTAAGGTTATTTTATTCTTCCATGCACTTTTTGGTACATACTCCAAGTTCGGTTTATTGCATTTTTTTCTTTCAGCTCATATTTTCTATTTCCCATTATTATTTATGCCTTAACTCATAGGTAATTTGAAGTGTGCTGCTTTTCTATTTATCTTCCTGTTACCAAGTATTCATATAATTCCAGAAGGGTGAAAGAATATAAAAAAAGTATTATCTAAATTATCTGAAATTTGTCGAGATTTGTTCTGTGAGCCTATCACTTGGTCTGTGCTAAGTGTCCCGGGTGAAATTCATATGCATATGAGTAGCACTCACATACATAGAGGTTTGTGTTGAAAATTTCTGTAGATCCACCTGTGACTATTAATTTTGTGTTGACAGGGTCACATCTGCCCAGATATTTGGTTAAACTTTATTTTTGGGTGTATCCTTGAAGTTGTTTCTGGACAAGATTAAGACTTGATGGGGTCGGGGATTTAGCTCAAGTGGTAGAGTCCTTGCCTAGTGTTTTAGTTACTTTTCTCTCGTTGTTGGGACAGAATACTCGACACCCAAAGTTAGGGGAAGAAAGGTTTATTAGCTCACAGTCTGCAGAGGTTTCAGTCTATAGTCTGCTGGATCCGAGGCAGGCGGGCTGGCGTGCAGACCGGTGGCCGGCCGCAAAGTAAAGTGAGGAAAATGCAAGGAATGTATGCAAATCAGCAATGCAAACAAGCGGCTAGTTAAGCTTCTTCCTGTATCTAGGCTACCTGCCCCCAGGGCAGCCCACACTCTAGATCCAGCTATCTCTCACCACATGAGGCTTTGGGGGGACATCTAGACACAAACCATAACACCTAGTGAGCACAAGGCCCTGGATTTGATCCCCAGCACCAAACAAAACCAAACACACACATACACAAACCAAAGCAAAGATTAAGATTTGAAAAGGAAGGATTGAGTATAGCAGATTGTTCCCTTAATGTGTGCATTGGGATCTCCTGAATAGAATTAGTGTCTTTATTAAAGGACCCCAGAGAGCGAGCTGGCCCCTTCCTCTGTGTGAGGGCGCAGTGAGAAGGTGTCATCTATGAAGCAGGAGACAGGACCGCAACAGATATTGAATCTGCTCATGCTTTGATCTTCGACTTTAAAGCCTCAGAATCTGAGAACCCATTTCTCTTTTTCTCTCTCTCCCCCTTCTTAACTAAGATGTTTGATTGTTTTTTCTTGATTTATAAATATTATTTATATAAATTAAGGATTATTTCAGTTTATCTATCAGTACATAACACACGATTCCCAAATTTTCTGGCTTAGAATAACCACCAATTTATTATCTCATGATTTTATAGGGTAGGAATCCAAGCAAAGTGTGGCTGGGTGATTCTTCTGCTCCAAGTGGCATTGGCTAGAGTCACTCAGTGGTGCTTAGTTGGAAGCTAGGAGGGTCTGGAGATTCCAAGATGGCTGCCACCAGCATGGCTGCCGCCTTGGCAGGAGTGAGTTGAAGGGTGTGCTCAGCTGAGTCCTCTTTCTCTCTGTGAGGTCTCAGGAATCTTCACATAGTCTCTCCAGCAGGGTACTGGCGTTCTTTTTTGTCAGCCCAGACATCTGAGGGGCAGTGTTCCAGGAGGCAGAAAGCCAAAGCCTTAGTCTCCCACGACAGAGCCAACCACACCAGCACAGGATCTGCCCCATTCTAGTGGTTAAAGCAGCCTCAGCCACACTCGGGTTATACAGTAGTGACCTGGTCCCAGCACTTGGTGAGAGAGTACCACAGATTTTACAGACATTTTTAATCCTTCACAAGGAAGCAAACATGTTCCTGTTATATAAATTGCAAATTATTTTCCTGCTTGCTTGTCTTTGGTCTTCAACCTTTTTGATTAAACAGAAATTTTAAATTGTTATGTAATAAAATATGTTGGCAGTTTTCATTCTGGCTTCTGGGTTTTATGTTGTCTTAGAAGGCTTTCTCCATCCAAAGTTACTTTTAAAAAATCCACCCACATTTTTTCTAGTGTTTATTTGGTTTTATTTTGGTACATACATGTCTGATATCTATAAATATGTATATGTTTGTGATATATTTCTGGATATAATATGAAGTCTGAACCTACGGAATATTTTCCAGAATAAGAAAATTATTTGGGGGGTTGCAGTTTAGCTCAAATGGTAGATCTCTTGCCTAGGAAGTAAAAGACCCTGAGTTTGATCCCCAGCACCCCCCACCACATACTTTGGAGATCATCTTATGTTTCAAATGCAGAAAGAATTCTGGAGAAATAAAGGCAAAATTCAGTTTGCCAATTACCAACTCTTCCCACTAGGGGGCAGAACAATGCAATGGTCAGATACTGGCCTTTGGAATCAGGCAGGCTGTTTTCTGAATTTTTATTTATTTATTTATTTTGAATTTTTAATTTATTTTAAAATTGATACCTATTCATACAAATTAATGGGCACAGTATGATAATTTGATGCGTGTATACGGTATTTAATGATGAAATTAAGGTAATTAGCATTTTGTTTCCTCAAATATTTATCATTTCTATACGTGGGAAACTTTGGACTTTTCTAGTTATTTTGAAATGCATCATACATCGTTTTAGACTATAGTTAACGGACACCAGACAAAGTGCTCCTGTGTAACTGTATTTTGGAACCAGTTACACGACCTTTATTTGCTTCTTCGTTTTGCCATAATCTGGGTGACTCAGCATGAATGACTTAATCTCATTAAGCTTAGTGTCCTTATCTGTGAAATAAGAATGGCTCCTATTTGCTGGAGCTCTTATGAGGAGTCCAATGAGATAAGATACTATCCAGCGTTTGCAGAAGAATCTGGCGCCTGAGTCTAGTAGCTATCAGCTCTGGGTGGTTCTCACATTCCCTATACATTTTAAGTGCAATTGTTTATAATGTTCAGAGGAAGTATTTATCTCTTGAATAATTTGCATGTTACATACGATGTATGTCACACAACTACATGCACACAATCGCACAACCACGTGTACTTCTTCCTTGACTGTTGTTTTGCATCTCAACCACTTTTCCTTTTGAGAATTCCATTTTTTCGGTTTCTGTTGCTTGAGTCTTAAGAACGATCACCCTTCCCCAGGTGATAACTGTTGCAGTAATCAGATGTGGCAATTAGAGGACTTCGTGAGACTTTGGGATGGTGCTTAATGACAACACCGCCCAAAACACACTCCTAAGCACTCGGAGTGAGGGCTGTTCTGCGTCCGTGTAGGGTACCCTGACCAGGACCCCTTTCCTGCTGGTGTAGGTGGGAGTGAGGGAGGTAGTGTGGAGGGGGGAAGATGGGACTTCTGTGAGCAGTAGATTGTGTGAGGGGCCACTTTCAGGGCAATTCAAAGACTGTCCAGATGTACAAATAGCTCTTGGCCCCCAGTTTCAAGACCGTTCATCTGCACGTCTGCTGCCTTCTACTTCTTCAGCAAATTCTGACTTTCGATTCTGCCCAACCATTCGTGAACCCTCAAGGCAGACGGTGGTGGGACTGGCGGCTCTTCTCCTTGTCACACGCACTAAACACTATCTGGAGGAAGCGTGGGGGACTCGTGCTTTCTTCCTAAAAGCTCAACTTCAATTCTTATGCTAGGGAAAGCCCTTGCCTTTGTTTATTTTTTTCCATCTTTCCTCGTAAATTATTCTAGATCTCTTTTGGGGAGTTACTGTGGTAATATAAGTAAAGCTCCTGGTAAACATTCTGTGACTTTGACATCTACTGTCTGCCGATTTATTTTAAAGATGCGTATGACAAAAGTGTGAGTCATACGATGTCACTAGAAGAGCATTTCTAATTGTGATGTGCGATTCTATTTTCCGTATTTTACCATAGAAAGGAAATGAAAATATTTGGAAAATAAGGAAGAATTTGGAGGGAGCAGGAGTCATCTCACAATATTTATGTACTCTGTGTGATTTCTGGACTTGGTGTATCTGTTGTCGGTTGTAGTTTGCTCCACTGTTAATACCACCATCTGTAAGAGTCAAGCCCTCTTGGCAGTTCTCCCGTTTCAACTAATGTGATCTTAGTCTATGAAAGAAAAACAAATGGGGATGCATGAGATGGGACCGTGGAGTAAACCGATTTCTGCTTGCTCAAGAGGGCACCTTGCGTATTCTGTGCTCTTTCTCTTTCTGTTTTGCACAGTGCATGTGGAGCTGAGGGGATTTTTAGAATATAGAATATTGGTCCAGAAGAAAATACGTGACAGAGGTTACCATTACAACCCTAAAGAAAAGCCTACAGGAAGAAAATCAGATAGGAGATGCTAATGGGCCCTGTTCATCTCTGAGAACTAGTTGGGCTGTGGTTCAGCCGGGGCAGAGAATTGTTTTCTTCCTGTGTATCGAGGGTGGTAAGGTGGAAGCTAAGCAGAGAGGGGATCATACAAGGTGCACAAACCAAAAGGGAAAATAGACCAATCCAAAAAAAAGGTTAATCCAAAAAAAAGCAAAATTTGCAGTGGAAAGTTAACCAGTTTCTCTGCTTAAAGTCAAAGAGCAGAGACTGCTTGCAGGCGATGGACTCTGTCGTGGCTGCTCCTGTGTCGCCAGCAGTGCCCCTGGACTCTGACCTCCACCTGTCATCCTTCAGCCACACCGCCCCGGCCTCTCGGGGGCCTCTGCAGTGAGCTCCAGGCCTTTGACTTTCGACTGGATCCTTCAGATCTCCAGCGCACAGGCAGCCCTTTGCACTCTTCCACATCTGACTGCGGGCAGGCACTGTAAGCCTACCTCCTAACTCCATATATATACCTTATATTAAATCTGCTTCTCCAGGGAGCACTGGCTGATACAAAGGGCGGTGGTGCGCTTCGTCCTCTGGGATGCCCTGAGACATGATGGGTGTGCCCACTGGAAGCTGGCCCAGGATTCATGCAACGTTGGAAGCTGGACACAGATCTAAGAGTTCTTAATCTTTGGTAATGGCCACAGACCAAAATTTCAAATTTTCAAAATTTCAAAATTTTGAACCTAAAAAAAAAATTCTTGTGAGTGGTATAGATGAAAATAATCACATTCTGCGCGGAAAACTATGGGTGGGTGATGGCGCAAATGTCCTCTTGCCAGCACTTCCTGGACGTGGCCGGCAGAGGGCGACAACCACCGATGTCGGCTTAGCAATTCCCTCTTCATCTCTCCCTCTTCTTCCTTTTGTGTGTTTTAAACGTGAGTGGAGGTGCCGGATGGGGGCTGTCTCTACACGTCAGCTCAGGAAGGTGCAGTCTAGACCCGCAGCCCAGCACAGATAGGAATGAGACAGAAACCAGCACCAGGGTTGAGACCCACGTGTGGCGGGTGCTAACAGTCCAGGAGAGACTGTTGGTAACACGGTGGTCAGACCAGAGACAGAGCTGCTGGTGGACTACAACAGTCTGATTTTCTGGGTCGATATTAAAAAGGAGTTGCTGGGTGTGGTGGCGCACTCCTGTGATCCCACCACTCTGGGAGGCTGAGGCAGGAGGATCACAAATCGAACCCACCCCAAGTGATTTACAGAGATCCTGTCTCAAAAAAGAAAAAAAAGTGCCGAGGGCATAGCCTAGTGAGACCGGCTTGAGTTCAATCCCCCGTACTGCAAAAAGAAAAACAAAAAGCAGTATTGTTACAATGCAATTTAATATCAATCACAGTAAGTCATGATAAATAGGCCAGTGGATATATATACATAATTTAAAATTATCCATGATTCTAAAATACTCCTCTAGAGTGTATTGCATTTTTGGTGGGGGTAAATATTTTCGCAAAGCAAGTAAATAATTTGAAAGGGAAGCAAACTAAGTTTAAGATGTGATGGGTGCAACGCCACATATTTTCCTGTTTTCTATCTCCTTTAACCCTGGCACAACCTGTTTTTTCTTACCCTATTTCTACAGGTGAGGAAAGTGGTGTGCAGAGAGGTCAGAGAGGCGTGAGTCAGTAGTTGAGTGCCGAGCGCTTCTAGGTCCAAATCCCAGGTCTAATAATTTTAAGAATAAAGAGCCTGTTTTCAAATACTTGGGAAATTGGCTTTAACAGTGGTTTCCACTTGCCAGGGCAGGAAGTGCTCATTAACATATTTGCAGATATGCTTGATAAAAAATAAGATGTCAGACAACCAAAATCAAGAGTGTAAAAACCATTGCTTTAGTTCATTAATTAGTTTAGAGACAGGGTCATGCTAAGTTGCCCAGGCTGGCCTCCAATTTGAGGTCTTCCTGCCTCAGCTTCCCAAGAAGCAGAGATTACAAATGTGAGCCACTGTGCCTGGCTAAGCATTGTATTTTTAAAAAGAACTTTACCATAAAATCATTTACTTTGGACGTACAGTTTCATTAAAGGGTTTCCTTTAGCTAGTTGGTAAAAAAGTATTCAAACTTGAATTTAGGAGTAGCTCAATTCGGTTGCTGGGCTAGGACCCACTGATTATTCTGAGTGGAGGAAACAGGTGTTTCTCCGGTGGCTGATCATTCACACTGTGGCTTATTCCTAATCCCTGTGACATAAACCAGGGGGTCGTTACTCACCCACCATTCCTCCATCTTTCATCAGTGGGCCGAGGCAGAAACATCTCCAAATGCACTGTGTCTGGGAAGGCCATTCCCAGAAGGTAGAAGCGCAAGGGGTCAACAATGTAACTTCTTTTACAGCTGCTGGGGACTGAAGACAATGTAACTTCTTAACCCACTCTCCATTCCCTCCTCTTCCCAAATTTGGGTGCTTCAGCCTGAATCTAGTTAATGATTTCTCCTGCCTCAGCATCCTCCTGACCTCCTGCTGTCACTAGGTGGGCAGCAATGGGGCCTCTACGTGCCATGCCCCCGCCCCTCCCCCACCACCCCAGCCCCTTACTGGTCCTGGTTAGATCCGAAGTGTCCATGACCCAGAGGCACAAGGCCCCGCTGCATTCACAGAAGCTCCGGCCGAGGGTAGGAATCCCCAGCCCAGCGGCTGGGTTCCTCTGCAGCGTGCGGAGTACCTCCTGGTCACCTTGCCCTCTCTCTCTCTCTCTCTCTCCTCCTCTCTCTCTGGCTGTCTTCACACCCCACTGGCACCCTCTCCTCTTCCTCACATGGCTGTCAGCCCCCTTTTCAGGACTTCACCCTTTTCTCCTGGGGCTTCTCCTCCCTGCTGGCTGTCCCCAGGACCTGGTGTTGCGGCGGGGACGGGCAGAGAAGCCGGCAGGTCAGGCTGTCTGCAGTCATTCTCAGGTCTGGGCTGCATGAACAGTCCCTACCCTGGCTGGGGTCCCTGCTCCCCCACTGCCCTGCCCCAGGTGGCCCACAGGTGCAGACTAGGCTGGGGAGCCAGGCGGGGCCTCCTCCAGCCCCAGTATCACCTCGAGTTTCCGCCTCTCTCAGCTCCACCTGGGGAATCATTTTGAGTAAGTGCTAGCGGCAGCCTCCCTTCATTGGTTTGATTTGCACAGGCAAATCTGGTACTCGGAAAACTGATTCTGGCCCATAGCCTATTTCCAAAAGCCAGAGTGTAGGTACCTCTAAGTCGTGGCCAGGTTAAACCATATCTGGTGGTTTTCTGATTTCATAAGCTTAACAATGAAAGCGTCCAAAATTTGTGAAATGAGATCGCAAATAGTCTCTCCTCCAGGAGATGTTTTTCTGTCAACATCTGGTTATGAGGTGGGAGTCAGGCGTGGCCGGAGCCGGCTGGGAAGCTGGACATGCCCCAAGGGAGTGGCCTGGACCTGACCTCAGCCCGGAGCGCGTTTCCCGGGATCCGGTCGCAGAAGGTCTCACAGGATCCCTGGAGAACTGGGACATAAATAGAGGCAGAGCCACAAGGCCGCGTCTCTCTTTTTTCTACCTCTATCTCTAGCCCGTCTCTGACCCTCCCCCCGCCAACTGCCGGCTCCGGGTCCCTTCGTGCGACACAGTCTGTTTTTCTTTTTGTCAGCCGTTTTAATAAACTTTTTCACCGTATTGAAGTCTGTCCCATCCAGTTCTTTGTTTGAGAAAAAAAAGAACCTGGAATTTGGAGTACAAGCCACGTGAACAGTTATATGCTCCTGTAACTAGTTTCAGCCTGTATACTATGTTATGTTTACAACACAGGGAAGTATGATAGATATTGCTTAGAAATTTGCCCTCCCTCAATTAAAATGCTTGTATGTTGGACATTATCATGCTTGTTTCTAAATCCTGTCGTCAAGCATCGTAGGGCAGAGGGGTGATTCCTTCACATTGTCATGTCCAGAAATGGACTGTGAACTGCTGCCTCACTAGAAAACACATTTCCCGGTGATCGTAAACCCAGCTACGGTAAAGAATCAAAGAAACTGAGTTTAAACTAAGAGAAGACTATTTATTTAGAAGACAATTTAAAAGTGGTAAGAAAAAAAAAAAAAGGAGAGGGAAGGGAGAAGATAGGTACTCGACAAGTAGGGAGCATTTGAAAGCGAAGTATCACGGATTTCTTGTCTGCGGCTCCTTTTATTGCGATCCGTGTCCCATGCAGGCTCCTGGAATCTGACTGGCTGGTGGCTTGTCCTTGTCTTCTCCCTGGCTTGTCTTCCAGCTTGGCCTTTGATTTCTTCTCCCTATTCTTTGGTGGAGGATAAGGTCATGGGGGGGGAGCCTCAAGGACAGGTTGTTTAGATTTAAGGAATAAAGAGGAAGTTTGTGATTCTTCTGTTAATCACACTAACTCAGGCCTTCCCTTAACTATCAGATTATACTTGTCTCTGCCCTTCAGAGTCTGGCTGAAGAGGTCAAAGTTGCCTATTAATTTTTAATAACATCTAATGAGGACTTTAGCCTACCTTTTCCTACCTATGGGAAGCCCTGTCCCTACAACATGAAAATATGCTAGTTATTTTTTCTATAGGAATCTAGACCAGATTTGTGCATAATGTAAATCGAATAGGCATTTGACAAGAATATCTGCCCTTAATTTCTAAGACAGAGTCTGCATCAAAAACAGCAAAAACTCTGATTTCCCCTAAAAATAAATGACTACTGTCACCCTTAGAACTTCTGGACACACATTTCTGAACATTTTACTATTTTTTTTTTTTGCCTTGAAATTGTAGAATATCATTAAGGATTTAGAAATATGGTCCAGTCTCAGAGCAGGAATATCTTTTTACATAAAGTTTGCAATATTAATAAGCGAACAACTGTGAGACAGTTATCTTTGACTTTGTGAGCTACGATGCTGAAATCCAGATTGCTTGCTCACGTATGTGAAAAACGATCCATGAGGATTTCAAGTTAAGAATCATTCTATCCAAATTTTTGGTCTCTGGCCTGGAGTTTCTGAATGTGCCTGCGCTCTCTGTTCAGTCCATCTTCTGCTCACCCAGCCCGCTCCTGGTCATGCTGATAGTGTCAGAGAGACCCCCTCCCTAGGGAGATTATTCTAGAGGCCTCTACCCAACAAGAAAATCAGGAGGGCCTGAGGATAAGGCAGGAAATCCCCAGGGCCCAGGACTCTAGATTCCCACAAGGAGTCATAAAATCCTTCCCCAGCTCTTTGGAAATGTTAATGGGGCAGGTAATGGCCGACTCAACCTGTCCCTAGTCACTTGACTTCATAATCAAACCCCCTCCCATCCGGTACCCCTTACCTGTGTGCTCCCCACCCATAATGCGGAAGCGCACCTGTGTGTGTACAGGAGCCACTCACACAGAAACTTTCAAATCCTTTCCTTCCAAGGGGAACAAGGGGACTATGGAAATGGGATGCTATAAAATCCTATAAAAACCCTGACACTGCTTTGTTCGGGGGCCCCGGGTCTCGGAGTGTGAGCTCTCCTGGGTCCGTCAACGTAAAGAAACCTGAGTTCTCCGACCCGCTGCGTGGCACTTGGTTTCTCGGTGGTCAGTTTCTGCAACAAAGACGGGAACTGGGGAACAGCACATCTGTTGGGAAAAGTGAGTGAGGGAATCTGGCACCTGAGTTTTCCTTTGAAAGACCTTGTTGGCACCCTCGACCACCGTGCACATCCAGTCTCACTGCGAGGGCCAGTTGCACAGGACTTCGCCTTGCTGCCTAGACACCACAGCAGGCGTTTAACCCCCGGTGGGAGGCGGCCCTGCAGGCCAGGCCCGGCGAGCCATGTGGATGGCTCATCTGTCTTTGCTCCCGTCGCAGGTAATACGCACGCAAGCTCCGTGCCCTGGTACCTGCCGCGGCTTTCTTGCCCTAAGATGTCCAAGGACTGGGCCGCCACAGCTTCAGAGTGTGAGGTTCGGCGCTCGGACAGACCGCCAAGGTCCGGAGGACTTGACAGGCAAGCGAGTTTATTGAGCTGGGCGAGCGGAAGAAAGAGAGAGAGAGACTCAGGTACAGGTGGGGAATTTATACCTTATTGACTTCCTGGATGGTTTCGTAGCTCAGGTCGTTCCGCTGCTGCCTTATATGCATATACGGTCCCTTTTGGCTGGTGTGTCTTTTACAGAGTTTGGCGGGAAGTTTTCGCGCGCGGGCTCAGGTAGGAGGAGGAGGAGGAAGAAGGGGGTAAGTCTCGCGGCCATCTTAAGGTCCTCTGGGTTCTGCCTGTGACCTCAGTCACCCTGACTTTCCAGCCTTTTTGTCGATTTAGGGGTGGGGCGTCGTTCTCTCTGACTGCTTCCTGCTGAAGTGGGCGAAGCCTTTTGTGGGGGGCTTGGGGACAGGCTGGGTGTTAGGCGGCTGGTATCCGTTGGGGGACAGCTGGTTTACGGTTTGGCTGGCGAGGGCCTGTATACGTTCTCGCAGGAAATCTGTAAGACAACGGAGTATGCAGGGGCAAAGAGAAGGATTAGAACGATCACGAGAAGAGGGCCTATGAGTGGGAGAAGCCAAGAGATCCGGGTGAAAAATGAAGAAAACCTTCTAGGTCTCCGGTTGTTGATTGTCTGGCTTTGGTGAGGTCGTGCAGTTCTTCGGCTGTGGTTCGAACCACGCCTGATTTATTTACATAAGAGCAACATTCTCCCTTTAGGAAGACGCAAAGGCCGCCCTTTCCGGCTGTAAGAAGCTCGAGGCCTCCGCGGTTCTGAAGCGTGACTTCTGCCAGGGAGTCAAGCTGGTCTTGGAGACTAACAACAGTCGTCACTGTCCGTTGCACGTCTTCATTTACGGTCGTAGTCGGCTGTTTAATTTGGGTGCGGGAGTATGTGATTCCTGCCGTCCCCGTGGCTAGGGCTCCGTTACGGCCAGGGCAGCTATTATGGGAATAAGAATAGGGGCGCATCGAATTCCAGCACCCCGAAGGACTGGAACGGGGAGAGTTTGGTTCGAAGGAATAATGAAGGCTTGGGGAAGGGCTATGACTATTACACACGGTCCCGTCCAGTTTGCAGGGAGGCAATGATACAGGTAGTCTCTGCACTGGAAAAAGGTTCCCTGAGGGGGCAAAGCGGGTAGAGGGGTCCCATGTTGTGTTGTGGCATAATGACTTGTTAAGAGGCAAGGCGCTCAAGCCGATAGTTCTGCCTGAAGAGTCATGATGAAGTTGGGCTTCTGAAAGGAGAGGAAGGTCGTGTCCTAGAGGGTTTTGGCGGGGAGCGAGACTGGCATTTCGTGTGGCATTGCTTCCAGGGACCTCAATGGTGTTTAAGGCGGGGGAGGCCTGGGTGCAAATCCAACATCCTGAGGACAGTGTATTGCTAGCATGATTTAGTCATTGGTAGATTGAAGAAATGCAGGTTGTCCAGTTTGTGTGGGATGGATGTGGGTGTAGTCTAGGCTGGGGTACCTCGATGGGGGACCACTGTGGTGGTGGGAGAGAGAAGCTGTCTTCCTGCCTCAGCCATGTGCCATCTCCCCTGTTCAATTTGGATTTGTCTGTTTCAATCTTGGTGCCCCCCGTTGTTGGTGAGGCCCCGGTGGGTGGTGGCCATCATGCAGACTTTTGAGCTTACTGGCCCACGACATCGGGAGGAATCCCCTGATGTAATGGAAACCACTATTGTCCTTGAACCGCCAAAGCAACGCTCCTCTGCAGGGAGGTGAACGTTGTAGCAATCGGAGGGCAGGTAGGTGTAACGGGTGGAGCAGGAGCAAGAGGGAAGGGAGGGTGATGCCATAGCAAGCGAAAGAGGAAGTAGAGTAAGGCGGAGGTAGAGAGCTGCCATCATAGGATGTGTCTAGGTGGACAAGAAGGAGAGGGAAAATAACAGTGTTTGGATAAAAGTTTCGAGTTCCCCGGGGGAAAAGTCAGAAAAGGTGCCTTGAAGTATTTCACAGTTGATGAATTCCCGGATTTGTTCAGGGTGATTGGGGTATAGGAGGAGGCCTTGTTCTAGAGCTTCAGATATGACGAGGCCTAGAAAGTGGTGATATTTAACGCAGAGACTCATGAAGTGGCGGAGGCTATGGAGTTATTTGTCGGGTGACAGGAAGCGTGAGACAAGAAGGCTGTTGGTAGGGGACGCAAAAGGCTTGGAGGAGCAGTGAAAGGACGAGAAAGATCGCTATTAGGTAATATAGGATCACCAGGGGATGTCGCAGGGCCTGGCGATCTATCATGGGTTTCAAGTTAGTAGTTGGAGTCCCTAAAAGGAGAGTGACCAGTGTCACTAGGAGGCAGGGATATAGGTCTAGAGGGTCATGAGCTGTTGGTGGGCTACTTATCCGGACTTCCTGGGTCACCCTCTTCTGGTATCTGCTGTAGTTTGAGTGATGTCCTGCCTGTAGAGGGAGCCGGAGGGAACTTGTTGAGGGCCTGTGCCAAGAGTTGAGCTTTGGCTTTATCCCTTTGGGCCTTGTCAGTTCGAGCTTGTTCAGCTCGGTTATTGAAGACCCTAAAGGCCACATTAAGAATTTCGGCCTGATCTGTCTGGGGGCCGTCTTCTAACTTCTTAAGTTTGGCCCGAATATCGGGGGCTGATTGTGAAATAAAATAAGTCCTTAAGAGGAGTTTACCCTCAGAAGTAGAGGGATCAACTGAGGTGAGGACAATATATACATCACGCCACGTCATATCACAGGCCATGGTTAGGTACTGGAATTCCTTTATGTATGTGTCCGGCTTAGTGGTAAAGGATCCGAGACACTTCTCGATTTGGGAAAGGTCGTGGTGAAAAAGGGACGTGTATGCGGGTGTTCCCCTCAGGACCAGCAGCCTCTCGGAGAGGGCAGAGGGAGACAGGGCTTGGGACCCGGCCCTGGGACCGTGTGTATGGGGG
>PVJO010002293.1:0-147415 GCA_004026905.1 Hystrix cristata
CTTGGCCCCTGGAATTCAAAGCCAGGCTGGGAAAAAGAATGAGATACCATCTCAAAGACTTTTACTGTATTTGGGAACAAAAGTTGAAATCCTGAAATAACCTAAATTGGTGAAAAATCTGTTTTACTTGGACTTAGGAAGTTTATGTGGTAGAGGGGTTTAGAGAACACCTATCAGTAAGAATATTTTGAACTGTCCTAGAGGATGAATTTACTCTGCATCTTTTTTCTTTTTTAGTGCATATTATTTATACAGAATAGTGGGCCTCATTTTTGCATATTTGAACATACATTTAACATACTTTGATCTTCATTCACTCTATTATCCCCCTTGCTCTCTCTTCTCCTCTCCCTGTACTCCCTTCCTCTTCTCTACTATAGAAAGGATATTTTCTGCAAGGAGAATGCATCACTGACTCATGTCTAAAAGAAGTCCTCCATATTTTCTCCTTTCCATCACTCTATTGTCTTTGTAGCATCAATTTTAATCACATAGTTTATGGATTCATAACAGAGAATAGATATTTGTAAGTACCATAATAGAAAGTAAGATTGAACACGTATGGTGTTGTCATATAAGGAAATATGTTTAAATCAAATGCTATGCTAGCATCTGAGCAAAGAAATGTTCCCTTTAAATGAATCTTAATACTCACCTGGTAATGCTGTGACAGGCAGATAAGAAGAGAAAGAGAGAGACCAGCGCTGGTGAACCTACGGCACGCGTGCCACAGCAGGCTCTTTGTATCATTGAGAACTCGAAAAGGTTCGCTATCCTTGCTGTAGACCAAATCTGGATTGTGGCTGAGGTCATCTGTGCATATGATTGTGACAAATTTTCCTGCTGTTACCCGGAGTTAACTGATTTTGACCTTCACATTTGAAATTTAAAAGGAATCTCTGAAAAGATTTTTTTAGTTCCCGGGGAATGTGGAATGTATATATATGTAACATTGTCTTATCTATTCTTAAATTAGCCTACATCTTATAAATGTTAGCCTCTTAAAAAAATTAGATGGGTTGTAAAAAAAATTAGATGGGTTGTAAAGAAAATCTCTTTTGCTGATTCCTTTCTAGATCCAAATTCTTTATTTTCCAAGAGTTGCAAACTCTTTAAGAGAAAACTAAAACAGATGCTCACGGATGACAGTTGTAGATGTAAAAGACAAATACAAGAAACACATAGAAAACCTTTGCCAAAGAATCATTAAGTTAATTGTTCTTAACTTGAACCATGCTTTAGTAAGTAAGAAACTCCCATTTCAATAAGGCAACCATGAACTCACAGTTCCCGGCTCCCCTTCGATGTGTATAGGAAGGTTTTATTTCAATAGACATTAAATTTGACTGTGCTCTCCATGAAGTGTAAACACTGAAGAGTAGGTGTCTTTCTCTACTGTACACTACTGGCTAATTGTGCTGTTGTGTGCAGTGAATAGCTTGATAAATATTGTAATAAAGCCATCTAAGGTACTGCTTCGATTATGATGGAGACCTTGCTTCATTTCATTCTAAGATGCACTATGGACATTAAAACTGCAGTTAAGGGACTGGGGATTTAACTCAAGTGGTAGAGCACTTGCCTAGCAATCACAAGCCCCCGAGTTTGATCCCCAACCCCACAAAAAATGGCTATAGTTAATATGTAATAATGGCTTTTGATTTGTTATGAATACAGATATCTAGGAGATGAGGTTTATTAAGGGTAAATTTTAACACCAGACCTTGATACTCTTTAGGGATATAGCATAAAATGGATAATCTAAGTCGGTGAGAGCGAACCTTGCAGAGATGATGCCCAAACTGCAACCCCAAACCCACTTAATTATCGCAAAGCACCAACACTGCAATTAAACCTGAATACTGAGGTTTTAGTTTAGAAAAAAAAAAAAACTCATACATTAACATATTTTGTCTTAAAAGAAAAACAAATAACACGTGTGCCATAGGTTTGCCAGCACTGATCTGAGTGCTTGCATTGACACAGAGTAGTAATTCAATTATTTTGTCTGCAAGAAACCAATCAGGGAGAGTGTGTTTTTCCCGGAAAACCATTCCAGAGAAATAAGGAGCCAGGCTTCTGGCCTCCGTGTAGGCAGTCTATGACATCTATATTTCAATCTATTACATTATTAGATTTGGGTGCATTAAGCAAATATACAACCTGTTGCACATAAAGGCAGCACACAAGCATCTCCATTTGGAGTAACAAATGCATCCATGAATGAGTATTTGGCTCTTAAGTGGTACCTCTGGTGATTCACATTTACATGTCACTCTGATTATAAGAACAGAAATGGAGACTTCATTTTTAGAATTATAGTCATGATTTTTTTTAATGGACTTCAAAAATGCCAGGCAGTATATTTCATAGTTTTATCGGTTTGCCAAGGTGATGTGTTCAGTGGAAATATTTGTTAAATGCATTTTGTTGTTAAGTAAGAAGAATACTTCATGAATAAAACCTCATCTTGTTTTATATTCTCATTTTAATCTCACAAAGGTCCTGAGAGCTCATTGGATCTGATACCAGTACTCAATTTGATGGATGAATGCATCTGTTTAGACATGAATTCATTAATGGTCACACAATGATTCAGAAGCTGGAGCCAAAAAGAGACTTACCTAGCTAGGTGAAAACAAATGTGCATGCAGTGCATGTGCACGTGTGTGTGTGTGTGTGTGTGTGTGTGTGTGTGTGTGTGTGATTAATAGTGTTGTTGTATAGAAACACGGATTAAGAATTTTTCTTTTCCACTTGGTCAGTCCTGCCTGGAAAGAGTCACTTGAATATTTTGACTATTTAGATGTGTTTAGAATTTGGTAATTTCTGAGTGACATAATGCGGTATTTTCTATCTTCACTTTATTTCTTAACTTCCTTCCAAATCAAATTTCTATTTTAAAATATGCTTGGTTTACCTGATTTATTCTGCTGAAGCCAAATTTCTAGACAGTCGCAGTTCTTTAGTATACACCTGGGAATGAATTTAATAATTAACCATGTATATCTTTCAATGTAGGCCCCAATTTTACTTCAATCCTAAAAAAATAATTTTTTTATGCTCCAAAAGGCACAGTGGTCATATAGGACAAGTACGGAGAGAGGAGAATGATGAGAACATAACTTACAGTAAAAGACAAAGAGTCCAAGGAGCAGTCAGTGAATGTGGCAAGGAGGAACAATCAGAAAGATGTGGAAACAGGAGAGAGGAGTCTAGGGAAGAAGTGAAATGGAACACTACAAAAACAATCTATGGTATAAAAGAGAGAAAATAGTTCTAAATGGATCAAGAAGAATTTATTTATTTATTTATTTATTTATTTTGGTGTTGGGGATTGAACTCAGTACCTTGTGCTTGCCAGGCAAGTGCTCTACCGCTTGAGCTTGATCCCCAATCCCGAGAGAAGAATTTAAACAGAAAATTAAAAGAAGCTTCTTAGTTTATGCAATTAGCAAATAAAAGGTGACTTTTTATAAAACCATCTTAGTAGGCTCCTTGGTGGTAGAAGCCAGAGTAGAAGAAAGACAAAAGAACGTGATTCATGGAATGATGACAAATAAGTGATATTGGCCTTTTGAGGTGTTGACATCTTGCTCAAAAGTGCTTTCACAGGAGCAAACTACATATTAGCGAAGAAAGAGATATTTGATAAATCTTTGTGAGTTAAGGATGAATAAATGATTCAACAAATGAATGGCAAAGAAGGAAGAACAGGAGGAAAGGTGAAAGGGAGGGAGAAAAAAGGAACAAAAAAAGAAATAATGGAGAGTGGGGAGAGACAGAGAAGGTGAGAGAGAGAGAGGGAGGGAGGGAGAGAGAGAGAGAGTGAGTGAGTGAGAGCGAGCTGTTGGGGCGGGGCATGTCTCCAAAGAAAGTGAGGTTTGTATGGTTGAGGAGAATAAAAGAAAAAGAAAAGTGTACGTAGAAAAACTGTAGTGAGAGAGGTTGACTCAAAAAACCAGAGAAGGCATACAGTTGATGATTAAAGAGGAATTCAGACATGAAAAAAGGAAAGCCATGAGGACCTCGTATTGGAATTCAATGTCCTAGTGAAACAGACTTTGGGGTGCTGTAATGAGAAGTCTGAGTTTATCAAAACTGAAGTACCCTGAACATTTCAAATAGTCATTATGAAGTGTGTGCCAATTGGCACTACGTTATTGTCCTCCTTCTTAAGAAGGGTAGCCTGAAGTTGCAATCATAATTTGGAGAAACACTGAATTGTTTTTGGTTTGATATGGAAGATGAAACAGTGGCATACTTTTATTTCTTGATAGTTCATTTTTACAATAATTCTACATGTACATGTCTACGATTTCCAGATTTTTTTATTTAACACCATGGCTCTGTTTAAGCTTAAAAATATTTCTGAGGTCTGAGCAAAATATTTCGCAAGAATCATTTTATTGTGCTCAAATACTGTAAATTTCTAGGTACCTTCTACACAGCCACTAAGATCTTTTGTCCAAGAAATTTGGAGCATGATTCCATTAAATCTTAAAACACCATGATCAAAAGAAGTATATTTTACAAATGTTTTGGAAGAGTGAATGCCTTATGTCTCTAACACAGAGCTGACATTAAAGCTTTTTTATTCCAGTCCTGTGATTTTGTTTGGCAAATCCTGCCATCTCCCTGCTAGAAGGTCAGTGTATGTCTGGCAACGTAATTAGGAGTTTTACAAATTCCAAGAAGACTCATTTTTTCTGGCTGTGAAATTCTAAGCCAAAAATAACTTTGGGTCATACTAATCCTTTTCTTCCAAGATCAGAAAGACTCCAGATTCTGCAAGATAGGGTACATATTTCACTAGTTTTGCTCACAAAGCAGTAAGAATAAAGGAAGCATTTAATGGTTGTATTGGTAGCAATTTTGTTTTATAGATGATAGTCTGAGGCAGGAAAGTCACTATTTACTTATTAGAAATCTGAAACTTCTTAGAAGAGAAAACGTACTGACATTGTACTGAATAGCGTGGCATCTGTTGGCATTTGCGAATTGTTTGGCTGTTTCCTAAATCCAGAGTGCTGCTTTATGTTATCACTGCTGGGAAATCGTGTTCTCTTTCCAGTGTCCATTTCCAAGCCACCTTAGGCTTTGAGAGCAAACATAAGTAAGTGACTCTCCCAAGCATACAGTTCTGTGTCCTCAGAGCATAAGTGTGTGGGCAGCCACAAAGCCGCCTCCTGGCTGTGACATTCAGAATGCCTCACAAAGTTAAAGGAACATGAGATCCAATCCAGGCATTTGTTACAGGAAGACTGGTTTAGAGCTTCTACTGTGTTATCTCAGACATCTACATTAGCCTCAAAATAATAGGGCAGGTAGATAGGGACAGTCTTCATTTTGAGGTAAAGGAAACACTAATTATTGTGCCTGAGGTCATAAAGTGAGCCTGTAGCTGGAGTTTTGTGTATAATGTTTCAAACCAGCTATTGGGATATGTGAAAAGGGCAGCGAACATATGATTTGTTGTTTTGATAGGGAATATAATTATTGGCTAATTACGTGTGTCTCATAATTATTGCAGCCTTTTTTTTTTTTTTCCAATGAGAGTTTAAGAATTCCAAAGCCAAAAGAATGCAAAAGGAGAAGTTCCGAAGAGATCTATGGTCATTATTACATGGGTCATATCTCTTCTCACCTTTATTACTTACTCTCTGGTTGCTGCCAATAATCCAAGGTCTGGGCCTTCGGGGGGTTCAGAAATCAGTGGAGAATATCCACTGAAGACTTGATAAAGGAGGTTTCTCAGATATGGAGAAGCAGTGGAGAGACAGAATTTAGCCTGGAGAAAAGTAGATATTGAATGACTTCCTCAAAGAAACTACTCTGAATCGAGTCCTAAACACGATTTAGCCAGTGGTGTGACTGCAAGCAAAGACAGAACATGACTGCCGACTGAGGTCATGATTTCCTAATTTTGCTGTCCAAGCTCAGCACCACATTTGGCATAAGATTCATCTTGAATTTGACCTTGTAATGAACGATCTGGAAGAATGTTAAGGTGGGAATGTCCCATATAAGAGGCTCCTTAAGGTCAGTGAGGAAAATAGTGCAGATGAGAGTTGGCATAGGACAGAGATCTTGGAAGACCTTAAGTATCACATAAGAATTTGAATTTTTAGTGCAAAGAAAGGGTGAAGCCCTCATACGGTTTTAATTTGGAGAGTGACTTGAGCAAATCAGCATTTAGAAGGATAAATGTGGCAGCGAGGTAGAGAAAGAAGAGCTAAAAGATGACTGCATTAATTGCTCCAGGAAGTGATGTGCACCTAAAGCCGGAACTGGGCAGTAGAAACAGAGAGAAAGGGATTACACTGATCCGTGCATTCAAATCCGTGGCTCTTATAACATTTTATGAGACCAAAACCAAGTCTGTGACTATCCACAGAATTTTCTTGTCTCCATCATAAATTGGGAAAATGGAAATTCAAGGAAATGAGGAAACAGAGAAGAATGTAATTAAGTGACACTATCATCCATTCTGTTGTTTACCTAGCCATGAGATATTCTTGAACTATTCCTAAGTAAACGTGTACATCTGTGTATTGAGTGGGCACTTACCTACAACCAGTTGCGTCTTTGAACCGAGCGCTTATTCAGCCATTAGAAATAGAAGTCAACGAGGTGTGATCTAGCTCTGCTTCAGTATTCCAGGTTCGTTTCTCAGTTTCTCCAGAACCTGACTGTCAGCACACAAATCCACTTCTCTTTGCTTCTCTTCCTCAGCTGATGAAGTCTTACTCATATTCTGTATCAGCTGAAAAGCCACTTCCTCTCATGGGATTTCTCCTTCCTCCAACCTAGTTAGGGCCCCAGGACTTGTTCTTCTCCTGCGCCTGCCTGATGCTTCCTCCAAGAGACATCTGACTATGTGGTGCTGAAAGCATGCTGCTCATTGGTCGGTGATTCCATGAGGACAGTGACCCCTTGAGTTTATTTGTTGCCCAACCAAGCAGACAATCAGATGTTTTCTGGGTAAATAACGAGTAAAAAATTTAATTCCTCAACACAGAATTGTTTCATCCTATTTAAAATTATACTCTTAGAAAGTTAAACCAATGGATATAGTATTTTTTTTACATTTTTATTAGTAGTATATGTTTGTGATGCAAACAATTACATTCAACTAGAAGGACTGGTACATATACATATAGCATCTTTAATATATTTACTCCCCTTCCCCTCACAGTTCTCCTATCTCCTCCCTTTTCCAGACCCCTTTCTGTCCTCCTAAAATCTAGGCCTTACTTTAGCTCCTTAAGCACAAGAAGCTCAAAGCCATTACACATTCACTTTCTGTATTTCTAACGTCTAGTTCTAGATGGAAAAAATGAGGTACATATGGTTAGCTAAACTCATTTCAAAATACTTGGCTGGTTCTCAAACCATATTCAAAGCTTATGTCAGTTTTGAAGACACAAATAAAATGCATTTTGCAGAACTTCCCCTTCTCTGGTTGAATTTTTGGAAAAGATCTCCCACGATGCAAACTTCTGTAAACTGTATTCTGAACTGATTCTCATGATCATGACTTAGTTTCCATGTGCCCTGTCTTCTGCAAAGCATGGCACTTTGGGGAGCCAGAAAGTCTTATTTATGTATAAAAATAAGAAATGATTTAATTGTCCACAGTAAAGGACCTTAGATAATAACATATATTAACCTCAAAAGCACTTGACATGTTTAAAGTATAAGTAAGTCTTTTAAAGATGTTCTCTAGAAATTTACTTAGGCTTTAATAAGCATTATATTTTAGTGCTGCCTTCTTAGAAACTCAGAGATGAATTAAATGAACTTTCATACAGACACACACACACATACTCTCCCAACTCCAATCTCTTCACTTGACTATTATTATGATTAAGCGTAAAATTAATGGGCAGCAATGATAACCTCAAACTCGTGGCAATAAGCAATTTGTGATAAATAATGGTATGTTTGTTTTTCAGTCATTACTCCTTGGTCATCTTGAGCCCAAGTTCTGACTTTCATAAAAATCTTGAAATTTCATGGAGTTTGATAGAAATAGATGTAAAACTCAGTAGATTTGTCCAAATCTGTTTTATTCATAACTGACAATTATGGTAGAAAGAATAAATTATTAACTTCTGTTCCTTTTTCCTTTGTTTCACTCCACCTCCCACTATTCCTATTTGAATTTGGAAGTATAGGGTATGACAATTGCTCCTTTACAAAAATAAGCAAAGTGCATTTATACTGTTAGAATACTTTTTTTTTTCGTGTTGTTTTAGGGTGAGCATTTGTCAAAAAAATGGCTATTTTACAGCTTAGAACAGAAAGATAAAACTCTATGTAGAGTTACATGGCAAGTCAGAGAAGAAGAGATAAGTGAATATTTGTGTAACATCTTGTCTTAGCCCATTCAGGATGCTGAAACAAAATACCTTAGACTCAGTGACTTAGAAGCAGCAGATGTTTGTTATACATGGTTCTGGAGGCTGAGAAGTCTGAGGTGAAGTCCCTGTAAATCCAGTGTCTCCTGAATTAGGAGATCTACAGGAGGCCTTCAGGCTGGGTGTTCATGTAGCAGAAGGGATGAGGGAGATCTCTGGGAATTCTAGCAAGGGCACTGATCCCATTCATAAAAGCTGCATGACCATTTCCTCAACACTTTCCAAATATCCCATCTCTAGATACCCTCAGGTAACAGTCCTTAAAGTCATTTTCCCATTATAAAGATGAGTTATTGAAGATCAGAAAGTATATGCTTCCTACATAAAATTAGACAGCTATCAAATGGCTGATTACATGTCTATTATTCTCTCAAAGGTACTAAGTGTTGGGCAGAGTTGAAATCTTCTAGCAAGAAGAAGCAACATATTTGATGTTTAATAATATTAATTTTAAATATAACATCTGGAGCTAATGGAAATTGCATTTCCTCTCTTTGGGATAGGTCTCCTCCTCATTGTTTAATTTTGTTCTTCTAGAACACTTTGTCTGAACAGTTAATAAAAAGGTGTCTAAAAATCCCATTTTAATACTTGACCTTAACAGCCATGAAGCATCAATAAACATCCAGACACAGGAAATTGATGTCTGAAAAAAATTTAAGAAAGTTAAGATATTAGGAGCATAAAAGTAGAAAACAGATATCATAGAGGATATGAAGTGGTGAAAATGAATGTTTGAGCCTGAGGCAAGAAATCCAGAGATTATGGCTTTGAATGAGCAAGTGGGGCTCAGGGAAGACATTAAGGGTAATGGTGAGTGAACAATTTAGAAGAAAATATGAACAGAGTTTAATTTTACAGCAGCCAAGTTTCCACATCAAAGTATACTGCATGATTAAAAATATGAGGTGAATACACAAGGCAGTAAATTATTTCTATTACCAGTGTTAAAATAGAAAAATATTCCCAAACAATAAACAGGTAGAATGCATCTATTTCCTGCTTTGTATCATTCTTAGTTCTTCCCTGGTACGTGCTGTCTTTCACCTGATAGCTTGTATTTACTAACTACTATCTACAGAGCATTATAGTGGCTCATTTAGTGTATTTTCCAATACAAATGCCAGAAAATCCAAGTATAATTGTCTTGAATACAGTGGAATTTAGAAGCTGACATACCTGAAGAGTCCTGAGAGACTAGCTGCAGACATAATTAGATCCAGATCTTCAACATTGCTGCAAGACTTGGTCCCACTGTGGCAAGAAGAAAGAAGCAGGTCTGGGCCCCAGGCTCCTGCAACCACCATTCAGTGCTTGGGGTTCACTCCAGTTAGTCCAACTCAAGCATTTGCCAGCCCCTAAAATAGTCATGGAGACCGGGGCGATCTAGCATTTGATGGCTAGACCTGAAAACCATGCTGGCTGAGGGGAAGAAAGTCAGTCTCTTCCCAGGAATCTCCATTGCCAGAAGGGAGAATGAAATCCAGAGAAGCAAAAATATTGGATAGGTCTGCAAAATTCTCTAAGTCTTCTATCTGGCTATCTCTGAAGTGGATTAACTTCCTTTCCTCATCATTCCTTTGTAAAACAAGCATGTGCTAGTTACGATGGTGTTGAGCGAGAAAACAAATGTGTTCTTCAGAAGTTGAAAGCGAGCGAAGGGGGCAGCCACGGTGCTCATCAACATCTACTGTGGCTTTTGTGTGTGTGTGTGTGATGAATGGTATGACAAGCTACATCTACGTGAAACTGAGCTTTCCCTTCAAACTCTGACTTTTGGGTGTTGCATAATCCCAGCTCAAGCAGGAAAAGGTGCAGCGCACCACTACTCTCTTGGGTCTTTCTAGGCCCAATTTGCATAAGAACAGACCAGTTTAGCTGTGCATGGTAACTAGAAGAGGCAGCATTCTGGAACAGGTGTCCGTCCCTCTGATGGTGGGTGCGGGAGAGGTTCTCAGTGGGCAGCCAGGACCACTGTGCATCTGAAGAAAATGCTAGAGGGAGGTGGCATCGAAGACAGACTTTCTAACTCATGCTTTTAAATAGCGAAGTCAAAGTGCTGATTTCTTTCTACTCATTCATAGTGAAATGTCCACCAGAAAAGATTCAAATATATAACAGCCGTCACCGGCCGACTTGAGCAGAGGCAAATTTCATTCTTTCCTTGAGAGCTATAACTTCTATTTCCCTTTCAAATATTCTCTACTTCCTTTATTGTTGAAACTGTAACTGTTTCCTAAGACCAGATTAATAGATCTTCTTGAAAAATCAACAGAAAAAATATTCAGGTGGTTAGGATTTTGCAAAGATAGAAATATAATGGATTGCAAATCAGCATCTGAGATGGAGTTTTGATCTCAACTCTACAGAATCAATGCAGAAGGCAAATAATCAAGTTAGTACAGCTCTAGAAATCCCTTCAATTCGTCTCCCAGCTTTGTAGATGGACTTGAAAGTAGGTACAGAGAGACAGACAGGCAGGCGTGGATTCTATTCTTTCCAGTGGTTCCCAGAGACAACTCTACTACAAAACATTGACACATTTCCTTGGAAATTGAATGAAAAGGCAAAACCCATCACTTTTAAAAATGACCTCTCACCTCAGTAACCCGGTCTTCTCACAGGTTTTTGCTTTGTTTTGTTTTTGTTTCCTTTTCTTTTTTCTGAAAAGAAGCTCTTGGGAGACACAACGTTAATACCGATGGATTTTCAAGACAGTACCACAAGTGACAATTCCTACTGATTAGCATTTTCAGAGGACTCTCTAAGTTCTTATTTTATACCTTCTTAAAGTAAATCCTTATCAATGAGTTCTTTGAAAAGGTGAAACAAATATTTAAGAAAGCCAATAGGAGGGCTATACTTGTCTAGATTGTCTTGATGCTTTGAGATAAATATAAGACATTGTTTTGGCTTTTGTGCGTGCGAATTTTAAGGGTCTGTGGTACCATATACTGTGTTTTACAGACATGGACAATATAACGGACGATTCTGTAAATGAAGTCACAAGACTTAAAAGTAGTAATTTTAAAGTAAATCAAATTGGACCAATACATCCATTTAACAGACAAGGAGATGGACCCCAGGGATTCAGCAGCTGCTGTTATTCAACCACACCAGGCCTGGGCATGACGGATCTGGGGATAGAGTGTGTAACTCATGAATCCAGAGCATGTATATCTAGGCATATCTGTTAGCCGTAATTTATTTGGAGGAGAAGTTTACAAACACCGTTATCAATTACTTCTGGAAAAAATACAACCCCCTCTGTTGCCTGAAGCAGTACTTTACTCTTCATGTTTTATAAAAGAAAACCAACCAACAGACAACTTGATTTTAGAATATTACTTTCATTGTGTGAGAAAAAGCACACTTGTTTAAATGCAGGATTATGAAACTTGCTTTTATTTTTATAACATGAGATGTGTCAGGCTTAATCCATCCGCAGTGCTAGAGTCTTACTGCAAAAAGACTGCTTTCTTCTGCCCACATAACTTTCACCGCAAGCCAACTGGCTTGTAGTAGAGTTGTTTCCTCATTCCCTAAGCACCATTTAAATGTTCGCTCCGCAGCAGGAAAATTACCTGTTTTCATAGCATTTCCTCTTTCTGGGGTCTCGCGTGTGTTTTTAGGGTTTGTCTTCATCCTTCTGTGGTTTCTGATGTCATTGGCTGTAACATCGTTTCCAAGTATGTCAGTTCAGGATCCCCAGAAAACGCAACGCAAGATGGAGGTGGGAAGATTAGGGATTTACTAGCTGGGGTGGGGGATGCTGTGAAAGAAAAGAAGGAAGGACTAGGAATGGGTCAGACAAGCCTCTGGTCACAGTGCATGCCTATTACCTGTAGAAGAATCGGGGAAAGAAAAAGTGCTTGGAACGAAAGAGCTTCAGACCGCGGTATCGCAACGGGGAAGTCTCTACCGGCACATTGTGGGAACTCAGACACAAAGCGTGTCCCACGACTGGGCAGCAGCAGCAGGTCACCTTGTCAGTTGTCTAGGAGCTTTCAGGGATAGATCTTGACCAAAAGGCTGCAGCAGACTTGAAGACCATAGCTGGCTGCGGTGAGCTGACTGCTTTCCTGAGAATGCTCTCTCCCAAGGGAGATCGAAGCCGTACACCTCCCTGGTTACGGCAGCTCAGCCTTAGATGCAGCTGGTGTCTTACTGTGGGCTTGGGGACTGGCTGTTTCTTGGCTGTCTTCTGACTCTTCCTAAGGGAAACTTCCATGGGTGCAGTTAGTGTTACAAGCTGTGGTCTTCATCACCACAGTTCGCTTGGGGCTGCAACTGATACTCAACATTTCTTTCCTCTGTATTTTCAATTAACTTCACCTTCATTAACACCACTGCTGACTGCAATAGCTTACTTGGTAGTAGGTCTAATCCCTCTTTCATGAGAAACCGGAACCCCTGGTAACCACAACCTTCCTGGGCCAAGGTTGCTGTCTATAATCTTTCAATGTCACAGTGAGCAGGAGAGTATTAGGCGGCACCCAAGAGGACTCCATTGGGGCCACACACATCTTTCTCTGCCTGGTGAAAGCAGCCTGCTCTCTTCCTGCTGCTTAGAGTCAAGAGTCTTCACCACCATAGTGATTCCTCTTCTCGGCCGCTATTCTTGGTACAAATGGGGTTTCAAAATTCCCAAGAGGCAACTCTGTGTTATTGTTCCATTTCTGGGTCTTCAAGATTTGAGAACATCTATTTGTATATGCCTATAAGGACCAGCACCTTTATTCCCAAGGAGCCCAGAATTTTAAGGATGGTATGTATGTCTGTTTTCTGCTGTTATACTACAGAATGGGAGTTCTATAAACAGTAGATTTTATTTGGCATCCTGCTATAGAGACCGGGAAGTCCCATATCAAAGGGAGCGTCTTGCTTCATCATAACATGGTAGATGGTATCATATGCCAAGAGAGAGCAAGACACTGAGCTCACAGTCTCAAACCCTTTTATAATCAACACCAATCCATTCACAAGGGTGGTGACCTCATGATTTAAGCACCACCCATTAGGCCCTACGTCCAGAACTTTTGCAGTGGGGATTAAGTTTCCAATGTATACTTCTGGGGGATGCACTCAAATTACAGCAGACTGTAAACATGGATTCCCCTAGGGGGTCATTGGTTGTCTTGTCAGCTATCTTCATTCTTCATGGCAACTTCTCTCCGAAAGAGACGTCTTAGTCATATACCATCACAGAGGCCATGTCAAATATTTGGTCCCCTATCAGCAAAAGGAGTATGCATACCTACATTATTATCAGATCACTTGAAATACTTTCTTGTTGATGGATAATATATCACACCCATTGACATCAAGCTTGGCTATAAGACTGGTTTCAGTTAGTAGAATGAAAATGAAAGATTACATACCATATTTGAGCAGGAACCTTCAGGGACATTGTATAGTTTAGTGTGTTTTTCTTTCTTTGTGAGGCCAACAGCATATCCCAAGAGCACCTGTTTTAGTTTGTATTTAGATGCTCCCCCTAAAGCCTCATGTACTCATAAGTGGGGCTTTTGGGAGGTGACTGGGTCATGGGCACATGATAATCAAAACCACTAGTGAGTTTATAGCTGACTTTGTTGTTAGAAGGTGGGATCTTGCCAGAAGACACAGGACGCTGAGGGTGTGGCCTGGAAGGGTATATATCTTCCCTGCTCTTCCCCTCACTCTATCTCTGCTTCCTATGTGCCACGCCATAAGCAACTCTCCTTTGCCGTGCCCCTGTTCGTGCTGTCCTGTCTCAGAGCCACCTGACTATGGACTGAAATCTCTACAAACTGTGAGCCAAAATAAACCTTTCCTCCTTTTATTCGTAGGTATCAGGTATTGTCTCTCAGTGATAGAAAGTAACTAAGACAAATTTTGGCATCAGACAAGTGGGGAGATTGCTGTGAGGCTACCTGACCATTTGTTTTAGATGCCTTTGGAACTGGTTTTAGTAAGAAGTTTGGAAGTACTTGGAGATGTCAGCTGGAGAAGTAGTCCTACAATTCTGTAAGCCGAGATTGATGGGAGATTCTGGTTGGCGCTCAGAAGACCAAAATGCTGATGGAAATGCAGGCAGAGAAGACCAGTCTCAGGAGGCTTCTGTTGGGAACAAGGACTCCATTGGCAGTTGGACTCCAGATCACATGTGTTATGCTCTGGCAGAAATTTTGTCTACATTTTGCTCATGTCCTGAGACTTTGTGGAAGACTGAGATTAATTGCAGGGGGCTAATTGATCTGACAGAGGAAATTTCAAGGCAGCCAAACATTCAGGCTGTGGCTTGGGTACTGCTGGGTGCTTTCAGCAAGCTCTACATTGAGAATCAGGAGCTAAGGGCCGAGCTGAATGATTTTAAAAGTTTTGAGTTTGGCCAGAAGGAAAGCTTCAGTAAAGTTGGGGTATGCAAAAATGGAGCAGAGGAAAGCTTGGTCACTAAAAAGATTGGCAATAAGAAAAAGCTAAGTACCTTGCAACAGAACAATACAAAAGATAGCTCGAAGGCATTACAGAAACCAGCCAGACTCCACCATTCACAGGCTCAAAGTTGCAAAATTGAAAGACATTTTTCTGAGAAGATAGCCCCAGGGATCCCTGTTGGAGAAGGAGAATGGCAGCCTAGGACCTTTATTCCCAGGGATTTAATTCTCAGTGCTCAGCCATCCAGGCACTCAGAAGCCAATGCAGCCATGACTCAAAGAGGCCTGGCTACTGCTCGCGTGGCCAGAAGACTTTGTCATCATCCCTACAGTGCTGGGTTTACAGACATGCAGAATACAAGAATCATGGGGTCAAAGGAGCTTCTGCCAAGATTTCAGAAAAACAGGGAGACCAGGCAGTGTGCCCCTGAGAAGGCAGAGCATGCAGCTGTGAGTGTGAAGTCCAAACTGCAGTCTAGACCCCCAAAAGTTGGAGAAGCCAGGAATGTGGAACATCTAAGGAAAGCCACAAGCAGTGAACAAAGCCGGTCCAAGAAAAAAGCTATGAGGGTTACAACCACTGGCAATGCCGCCAACCAAGGCTCCTGGAGTTCACGTGTTGCAACAGTTTGCCCCAGGTGCTGGACAAGGAGCTACAGGAATTAACATTTGCCCAGCTGGGTTTCAGTGTTGGTTTGGTTTCATTGGTTTCTATTTCCCTAGTCTCTCATTTGGAATGGGAATGTTTATCCTGTGTCATTGTATGTTGGCAGTGTTTAACTTTTTTATTTTTTTATAGGGGCTCACAGCTAAGAGTTTGCCTTATATCTCAGAGGAGACTTTGTACTTGAACATCTCAGCAATGCTGAACTATTAAGACTTTAACAGCTCTTAGAGATGAACAAAATGCATTTTACATAAAGGGATGTGCATGAGTCTTCTGGGGGCTGAGGTGGAATATTATGGTTTGTATCTAGATGTCCCCCCACAGCCTCTTGCACTCATAGGTGAGGCTTTGGGGAGGTGATTGGCTCATGGGCACGTGATAATCATAAGTGGGATTGGTCCACTAATGAGTTTATAGCTGACTTGCTCTTAGAAGGTGGGACCTGGTAAGAGGACATGGATCACTGGGGGTGTGGGCTGGAAGGGTTTGTCTCTTCATTGTTCTTTCTTTCAGTCTATCTCTGCTTCTTGTCTGCCGTTCTATAAACAACTCTCCTCTGCTACAGCCCTGTGCTGTGATGTCCTGTCTCAGAGCCACCTGACTATGGGCTGAAACTTCTGTACACCATAAACCGAACTATAAACTTTTTCTCCTTTTAATTGTGTCTCAGTAATGAGGAAGTAACTATGCAGGGCCAGATGGTAGAATGAAGATATCATGGGGAGTAGAGACACAGCTCATGAATTGCTAACCCAAGTGACACAAGCAGGAAACCCGTGTTGTTATAAACTTTAGGGACTGGAGATTGTTTGTTACTGCAGAATAACCTAAAAATAACTGACTAAAGTATTGCACGCTTTATCTGTGACATTTCCTTTGGTGCTTGTAGCTTCTGATGATTTTTAACAAAGGTTGGTAAGTAATGGCTAGTGTTCTTAATGTTTCTTGGGGTTGGGGAGAGCTTCTGGCCTGGCTTCATCAGGAACAAAGGTGTGGTTTTTAAAACACAAACTCATTGGCTACAGTTGTGGAGATTCTGGTTCCACAGATACGATTCAGTTGTTGTCCTTCCCGTGGAGTCTGGGAATCTGCATATTTAGAAATTTTACAGGTCTTTCAGCAAATTCAGAAACTGGTTATGGGCTTTAGTTTGCTTTGAATTGATCATCTTTCTTGGTCTTCTGAACCTAGATGGCCATCACCTTAATAGCCTTGACCTGATGGCTTTGTATATCCTATTCAGTTCAGTTCCATTGCTTCATCTTGCATTCCCAACCTGGACAAACTAAACTTGCAACCTGTAAGCACACATTGTTCAAAGCACACATTGAATTTTTCTTGGAAGAAGTGTGTGTGTGTGTGTGTGTGTGTGTGTGTGTGTGTGTGTGTGTTTGTAAAAGCACATTTATGAACAGAAGCAGGTAGGTGGAATTATTTTGTGCTGATAAAAAGATAATTCTGAAACAATGCAGCAGAGCTAATTATCTGTCTGCGAAAAGGCACAGACCCTATTTAGGTCAAAAGTAATAGGAAAATTGCTGATACAATTATTTCTTTTAACTCTCTCATAAACGCCCATGTGCATTAAGACATCCATAAATCTCCCCAGGTTGCTGTTACAGGGAATAAGATGATTGTCCAAATAAATCCTAAAAATACCTTTTGTTCAGTGATATAACAAAAAAATAAGGAAAAGACAGGGGGATGAAAAATAATCTAAGACAAAATTAGATGAAATCAAAGATCTCATCTTCTGTGAGAAAGATCAGAGCCACAGTCTCCACAAATCTAAGATGAGCTTCACATGCCATCAAGACTGCCCTTCCCTGCCCCATCTCATTCTCCCTTAAATTCTTAATGATTTTTCACTAAGCCACTCTGAGTAAGCTTCTCATTTATGTCTTGATTGATGTTCTTGAAATAAATCCGAAAATAATACATATCGAAACTTGGCACAGAGGTAGGATGCTTGCTGCTGTGGTGTGACAACTCCCACTTAGCCCTCACTTCGACGTTACTCCTGTGTCAATGCAATGATCTAGCAGCCACCCTCATGGCGAAGTGTCTGAACAAAAACTGAACACATTCAGCAAAAAACAATCTATATATTTTTAGTCAGTGGCACGTTATCATTCAAATTAAATGCCACAGTCAGGGTCTAATGATCTTGGCTTTATCCACAATGGGTATGTGATTGTCCTACGTCCCTAGCATATTTCCTATTATTGTTCCTACAAAGATATTAAACTTGTGACAAAGGTCATAATGATAAAATAAAGAAAATTACAAGCAAATTGAGTTCCATTACAGGATGAAGGTAGAGACAGCCAAAATCAAGGTTAAAAAATGCCTATTTATATGAAAATGCAGACTCGGTAAGCTTCCAAAATTCATATAAAATACTTTTTACTATTCATATATAAGAAATAGCTAAGAAAATCAGTTAGGTATCTTGCAGTGATATTTCTTTTCATCTTTTCCTTTGATGAATGAATTCCATAGATGCAGAAAGCTCTAGAGAAATCTCCCTTCTGGAAGTTCATATGTCCTTTTCTCCATAAAACATCATCATTACTTACTAGCACCAAGAACATTTCCTGCATAAGTAGTTGGATTTCAAACTGAGAGATGTTTCTATTTTAAATGTTTGTTCAAACTTCCTATGTTAAATTTAAGAACTTTAAATTTGAAAGCATTGCAAACCCTGAATACTTACGAAATAATTAGAGCCATGTCAGAACAGTTAGTCTTTTAGCTATAACTCTTTACTAAAAGTTGGTATTTTATTGTGGGAACCCTGCTTGTTAAGTGTTGATTCTTTCTTTCCTTCTTTCTCTTTCTTTCTTTATTTCTTTCCTTCCTTCCTTCCTTCCTTCTTTCTTTCTTTCTTTCTTTCTTTCTTTCTTTCTTTCTTTCTTTCTTTCTTTAAATATTGTGACTGAAAGCCTACAACTGAAAGAACAGACAGATTGACAATTCCCTCACACCAATTTAAGAATGTATTTCTCTTCCCTATTCTTTCCTTCCTCTCCCCCTCCTTCCCTCTTCCATCCTTCCTCTCTCCTTCCTTCCCTCTTCCTTCCTTCCTTTTTTCCCTCTCCTCCCCTCCACTCTGTCTTTGTCTCTTTATTTTTATTATTTTTTTCTTGGTCGTACTGTGCATGCCAATGCCTTTGCTCTAGGCTACATTATGAGTCTCCCCCTTTTTATTTTTTTATTATTTTTTTGAGACAGTGTCTCACCAAGTTACTAAATTGGTCGGGCTGGGCTTGCATTTATAATCCTGCTGTAGCCTCCCAGGGCACTGGGATTATAGGCATGCATCACTACACTTTGCTTGTGTTTTTCTCTTCTTTCCTTTCTTTCTGATGTTTGAAAACAGAACCTTCATTGTTGCTTAATTTTCCCCCCAAAAATAAGTAGATAAATTAAGGATGATTTTGATGAAGTGGGGAAGAGTCTAAGTACTAGACACTGAGACCCAGTCACCTACTAAAATTATTCTAGGAGTCATTGTCACTGCTCCCTGTTTATTGTTTAAACTACTAATATTGTTTGCCTCAAGTTAAAAAAAAAAAGAAAAAAGATTGAAGATAAACTGTGTTACGTAGTATGTTCCCCCCTTGGGAATATTCTGGACATCTGTATATCAAGACATCTGGAAATACAAGTTAAGATTTCTGTTATAATCAAATTGTATTTGCTTTACCTTCATACTCTAACAAAATGACACGGAGTTTCGCACTACTCAAAACTGTTCTAAGAGGTAGCTCTTTGCAGAATGAATGTTTCTTCAGTCTCAAGTTAAAATGTGAAATTTCACCCGTGATAAATAGGTTTGTGTCTGTGATTTTGCAGGCCAGGCTGGTTTTTTCTTCATGGATTTTGGTCTGCTTTCTTTTACAGCATAGGTGGAGAAGTAGGGCGAGGCCACGAGGCAAGCTACGTGGGCAAACATTTCCGCATGGGATTCATGACAATGCCCGCCCCTCAGGACAGGCTCCCCCACCCTTGCTCCAGTGGCTTCGCCGTGAGGTCCCAGTCCCTGCACTCTGTTGGGGGCACGGAGGATGAAACCAGCTGCAGTTCCCGGAGACAGCCGCCGCCCAAGCCCAAGCGGGACCCCAGCACCAAGTTGAGCACCTCATCAGAAACGGTCAACAGCACTGTAGCCAGTAAGAGTGGAAAGCCCCCCGAGAGGACCGAAGGTAATGCTCCCTGACCTCTGTACCTGGGAGTCTCAGGCAGCACCCTTGGGCCACCACACTAACCGCATCTGCCTTCCTCACAGGCTCACATAATCCTGCCTTCCTCACCCTGAAGTCCCAGAAAAGAAATACCAAGGGGGAAGGTTGTTTATTCCTGTGTTTTCAAATGACACCCAGAAGCACCCAGAAGGATGTACTTAATTTGTATAATAAGAAAGAGAAGGCAATATGTGAGTTTTCCTTTACCCCCTGTAAGCTTTGAATCATTTGAAAATTACTTTGCCCAGAAATATTTCTAGAATTTATATCTTCTCACTTTTATTAATACGATTTGCATAATTCAAAGACGCATGATGTGATTATTAGAGGAATGTTTTAATGCAGGAATTTATAAAGAAAACAACTCATAATCATATCTTTGAGAAATGATACTTTTAGCATGATTTCTTTCCAGTGAATATAAATGGCTGCATGTAAGTGTATATTCTATATATTTCAGTCTCTGCTTTCTATTTCTAATTTCTACCTTTGTCTCAGCTTTGAAATACACAAATCAAGTATATTTCATTTTCCTCACTGATTTCTGAATATAAATATATAAATTAGGCCCAATTAACCCTGATCTTACCAGTTCTTTTGTCTTTATTTGAATAAATAAGATCACAGCTTTTCCTAGGAGTCAGTTGATGAGAGACTAGGCTTACGTGGGCTTTGATACAAGCTGTCTTAGTTCAGGTTGCTACAACAAATTGCCAGAGACTGGGTAGTATCATGAACAGCAGTTTATGTCTTAGAGTTCAGAAGGCTGGAAGTATCAAGGTGCCAGGGTGATCTATCTTCTCTGGTTAGGTTTCCCTTCTAGGTTGCAGACCGGGCCTTCTTGTGCTCTCAGGGGCCTCACCTGTAAATACCATCACACTGAGACTAAGAGTTCAACATTTTAACTTTGAGACTCACAAGCCTTCAGTTTCTTGTGTGAGATCATTCGGATTTTTGCACATCCATTGTGATAAACACCTCAGTGTTCCCAACATGGCCAGTGGCCAGTTTGCCAAGAGAGTTGCTCAGACCTGTAGTCTTTCTCCCCACCAGCCCCGTGCTGACCTTCACAGCAGGCTTTCTTGGGCTCCCCTAGGTCCGAGTTGCAGTGTAGGATTGCAGCAGAGTGGGAGCCACACGGTCCTGTCCTTAGGTGGGCAGGACACTGCACACTCGTTCCCCTGTTCCTCATGAAGTCTCACTCGCCTTCTGGCCTTCATCTTTCCACAGAAGCTCAAAAGCAGTCCACTAGGCAAGGTGGACCTCTAGATGCAAAACTGCATCTTGTGTGTATGCAATATATGTATAAATGTGTATATACATTTGAGAGAATGCACATGTGAATAACATATATTTTTTTATTTGAAATGTTGAAATCATAGTGGATAGTTTAATGTTTGTATATTCACTTATTTTATTTTATTTTTTTTTTAATTTTTATTTTTAACCAAGAACATGTATTGGTACAATGTACATTTAATAATCACATTCATCTCATTTATTTTGTACCTGTACATGGTGCATCTTGGTTCTCTCCCCTCTTCCCCATCCCTCCCCTCTGTTCCCTCCATCCCTATTTACAGCAGGTTTGTTCACATTTCTCCATGAATTCCCTTTCCCCTTTCTTTCCTTTTTTCCCTTCCTGCTTTTCCCCCTTCTCTCTTTCTAGTTTTCCTCTCCTTTGTATATTATCTTCCTATTATACCTATTACACCTCTTTGTCCTATTTACACTTATGGTTTCTCATATAAGAGAAACAATTCGATGTGTACTCATGAGTGTCTGATTTATTTCACTTAATAGTATGTTCTCAAGGAACATCCATTTACATACAAATGACTCTAGTTTATCCTTTTTTATAGTGGTATAGTATGCCATTGTGTAGAAAAACCACATTTTCTTTAGCCATTCATTGGTTGTTGGGCATTTAGGTTGTTTCCAAGACTTAGCTATTACAAATTGTGCTGCTATAAATATGGTTGTGCACACATTCCTGTGGTATGAGGATTCCAGTTCTTCTGGGAAGATGCCCAGTAGGGGAATAGCTGGATCAAATGGAACCTCTAGTTCTAGTTTTTTGAGGAATCTCCATATTGATTTACATAGTGGCTGGACCAGTCTACATTCCCACTAACAATGGAGGAGGGTTCCTTTTCCCCACAGCCCCGCCAGCATTTGTTATTGGTTGATTTTTTCATAAACGTGGTTCTTTCTGGAGTGAGATGGAATCTTAATGTTATTTTGATTTGCATCTCTTGAATGACCAGTGACGTTGAACACTTTTTCATATATTTGTTTGCCATTTTAATTTCTTCATCTGAGAAATGTTTATTTATTTCAGATGCCCATTTTTGGATTGGATCTTTAAATTTGGGAGGTTTAATTTTTTTGAGTTCTTTGTATATTCTAGATGCTAGACCTTTGTCTGATGGATAGCTAGCAAAAATTTTTTCCCAGTCCGTGGCTTTATGCCCTGCTCTATTGGTGATTTCTTTTGCTGTGCAAAAGCTTTTTAATAGCATGTGGTCCCAAACACTGATTCTTTGTATTGTTTCCCGTGCAGTCTGGGTTCTGTTCATAATTTTTTTCCCTACCCCTATGTCTTCGAGGGGTCTTCCTATTCTATTCTCCAGTAAATTTAGTGTTTCTGTTTTAATGTTTAGATCTTTGACCCATGTTGATTTTAGTTTAGTACATGGTGAGAGACATGTATCTAGTTTTAGTTTCTGGCATGTGGCAAGCCAATTTTTCCAGCACCATTTGTTAAAGAGGCTATCTTTCTTCCAGTGAGGGTGTTTGGTTCCTTTGTTGAAGATAAGGTATTCGAGTGTGTTTGGTGTGGTGTCTGCATCCTCCAATCTATTCCACTGATCCTCAGGTCTGTCTTTTTGCCAGTACCATGCTGTTTTTGTCACTGTAGCTTTATAGTATAGTTTTAGGTCGGGAACTGTGATGCCCCCTGCCTTTCCCCTGTTGCTTAGGATTGTTTTTGCTATTCTTGGTCTCTTTTGGTTCCAGATGAAATTCATTATTGTCCTTTCTAGTTCTTTGAAGTATATTGGTGGAATCTATCTAACAAAGGAAGTAAAAGATCTTTACATTGAAAACTACAGCACTCTAAAAAAGGAAATTGAAAGGGATATCAGAAAACGGAAAGATATCCCATGTTCCTGGGTAGGAAGAACCAACATAGTGAAAGTGGCTATACTTCCTAAATTACTATACAGATTTAATGTAATTCTATTCACTTATTTTATTGTGACTATTTTTGTTGGCATGCAGTTTGTCAGGAAACACTATTTTAGGGAGAGAAGTACAGTATGCATCACCGTAATTTATTATCTTATGGGTGATGCAGTGGTTACACTTTGTGTAGCTACAAGGGATAGTACTATGGTTATCATTTGTGTATACGCATGTGTCTATCCGCATATATTTTTGGGTAACTCTATTTTTTGTCTGCCTTTTTAGAGTGTATTAGAAACTGGATTCTTTTTCTCATGAGTCAAGTTTATCAGTATGTTCTTCCATATGTAACAATTTATGCCAAACCCATCAACACAACCATGCTTTTGGAAACAATGGAGATAGTTAGTTTACTTATTAATACAACAAAGGACCCCAGAGACATGAATGTAAATTTCAAATATTGTTCTCAGGTTTTCTCTGCTATTCATACATGGTGTCTTTCATTTCTCTGGATTTTGTGTGCTCCTGTGTCCAGAGATCATGCCTCCCATTCTTCTACTGCAGGAAAACTATACAATCAGTTATATTAGATTGTAAAGGAAGATTACAGATTTAGGAAAGTGATCTCTGAATGCAATCTAGAATGATTCAAGAATACGGAGAAATAAACAAGCACCCCTGCAGGGAGAGGAGAAAGACAGACAAGGAAAGCAGACAATAAGGAATGTGTTAGAAGGCAATGTCATTCTGGTGGGAGCTTCCCTGGCAGGAGTGTGATACACATACCCCAGACTTGCCTCCCAAGTGAAGCATTGCTGGGTAATTAGAGTGAAAGTACAGGAAAAGCCATCATTACTGTCTCACAGAAGAAACATCTGAGGGATGCCTTAAAAACAGCAGATTACGCTCCATCTGGGAGCCTTCAGGTGGCTGGTTCCTGAAGGCCATCATTTTTTCTAAGATCCTCCACCACTGAAGGGTCAAGGGTTCCCATTACCTAGTCATCCAACAGAAGAGGGAGGCTATACAGTCTTATTTCCTCTGAAGGTAAATGAGGAGAAAGGGACTTAGTCACGGAGCAAAGATGTAACTTAGCCTTGGAAATTGACTCAGTGAACAGTGAGGCCCACGGAACACCAGGCCTAGGTCGAGCATTTCTCCTCTAAAGGAAGCTCTCAGGACAGCCTGGGAAGCCTTCCGCGGGACAGCTCGTGGAGTCTTGAGTAGACTAGATGAGCTATTAGCATCCTGTGCAAAAACAGTAGACTTTTAGAGAAAAGTGATTTGATTTCCTATGCAAATTTGGCTTTCTCCTCAGAAGTCTTAAGGAAAAAGGCAGTTGCAAAACTAGCTATATTCAAATCTCTTCTAACATTTTATGACCTCAGTAATAATAGGACAGAATCAGGGCTGAGTTCAGACATGGGAAAAGGTTTGAATCCAAATGTACGGGTGGGTTTGTGTATACTTGAAGACAAAATTATCTAAATATGTAGATTGCTCTTTTATGAATTTTCAGTTCTTTATAATTGCCAGCTAACTGGAGTTCATGATAGAACATATGTTTTCTTTACAATTTTCTAGCTACCAGCATACTAACACAGATAAAAAGTGACTTTTATAAACCTTAGCCTGCCTTTTCTTTTTGCATTAAATGTCAGCAAAATCAAAATATTGATTCAGTGGCATTAGAATGAGTTCCATGGTAACCAGTTCCTATTTAAGCAGAGGATTATGACTTCCCTGTGGATAAAGTAAAAAGAACTGGACTTGTACCAAAGTGACTTTTCAGAACAGGAAAAAGAAAGAAAGAAAGAGAGAGAGAGAAAGAAAGAAAAGAAAGAAAGAAAAGAGAGAAAGAGCATATCAAGAAAAGTATAATTTAGTGTTTAAAAATTATAATGCTGCCACATTAAAATATAGATTTGTTACTCTGTTTTAGGAAGTTCTACAATAGTAACAACTTGAAAAAGTTTATATGGTGGAGAACATAAATTTGCAATCAATACACTTTAAGTATTTTAATTACCCTTTATTGCCTCAGTGTGGTGCCCACTTATTGCGAGGAAAGATTAAGTGAAATAAAAGGGATTAAGGGGAAAGAATAATATGCCCTATAAACTAGGTGTATCTGGTATGTGATCCAGCAAAAGAAGTGGCTATACAGTCTCCCTGCAGTTAGCCCCAGTCCCTCCGTAACTGCGCTGTTAGAGACGCCCTGCAGTGTGAGCAAAAGGGGCTGGATTTAAAGTCCAGAGACAGGCACTGGCTTTAGGCAAGTGACTCAGTGAGATGGAATTGATAGTGTCCTGCCTTCCTCATACTCTTACGTCAGTCCAGTGGGCTAATTCCAGTGAGGTGCGTGCTAAAAAGAAATTGCCATACAAACGGAAGTCAGTGCAATTTGAAAAGTGTAATTACCCCCTATTAATATTCCTGAATAAAATGAAGTTCTGGTTGGTGCAATGCATATATTGAAAACAAATAGGAGAGGAAAAGAAAAGATACGTTCATCCATCCTACGTATTTGAGACTTAAAATTTTAACACATGGATATCATCAAAAAGATGCAAAATAAAAAGTGCTGGCAAGGATGTGGAGGAAAGGGGATCCTTGCACACCGTCGGTAGAGAGTGCAAATTGGTGCAGCCATTAGGGAAAATGGAATGAGGTTTCTAAAAAAAAAAAAAAAAAATTAAAAGTAGTACTGTATTACCATATGATCCGACAGTCCCACTACTGGATATATACCCAAAGGGAATAATTGCAGCATGTTAGAGAGGTACAGACACACTATGTTTGTGACAGCACTATTCACGATAGCCAAGATATAATCTTGATCACTTTCAATTCCCATTTCTCTTCCCTTCACCATTCCCCAGATCCCCTTACCCATCTCCAAAAAGTTTATCTTCATTTTAGTCTTAATTTATATTTTGGTTTTCTCACAGAAGAAGAACCATGTGATATTTAATTTTCTGTGTTTGAGTTATTCCACTTAACATTATGATCTTGGAAGCCAACTATTTTCCGGTAAATGACATGTCTGAAGTATTATTGCATTTATAACTCAGCATGACGGTAGAAAGTGGGGCTTTAGAAGCAGAGACTTCGGCTTCATGTAAGCATTGCCAAAATGACTTAGCATCTCTGTCTCTCTCTCTCTCCCTCTCTCTCCCTCCATGTAGTTGGGAATAGCGATGCCGAACTTAAGGGGCAGGCTCAATTCCAAAATGGTATCTGAGATCCCCCACCCCATGGTCCTTGCCCTGTATAACCCGGGACCAGGCTTCCTGTTGCTCGTGTGAAGGTAGAGGGGCTATGTGGCCAGGCATGCGGGTGCCTCTGAGTTTAGAGGAGTCCCTGGGCTAAAAGTCAGCAAGAATACAGGGACTTAGTCTGGTAAGTGCACGGAATGGAATTCTGTCAACAAGAATGAACCAGAACATGTATGGTTTTCCCCAAAGCCGCCAGACGAGCACTCAGCCTGGCTGCTGCCTTGACTTCAGCTGGTGGGACATAGAGCAGATAATCCAGCCTTCTCGGTTCTGGATGTTCCCAGACTTCCCATCTATAGATGCGTAAGCTGAAAAATGTGTAGTTTTTTTAAGCTACTAAATCTGTAATAAAATCATTGAACAGCAGTACCAAAAGACTCCATCTTACGAATCTTTTAGGCAGGAAAAGTAAAGGTGAAGTCCATCAGCAAACACCTGGGTCAGCGTCCGACGAAGGGCAGGGGGCTTCCTTCCCGCTGCGGCTCTGGGCTGGCATCGCACCGCGGCCCGTGCTAGGATGAGGGTAGTGACTTCTCAGACTTCCCAGACTTCCCTGGCCAGACTTGAAAACAGAGGTGTGGAGCCTCAGAAATAGTGACCTACCAACCCTTCTGAGTATCTGCTTCATGTTTTCTGCATGCATTTGGGTTTTGTTTTGTTTTTTCCTGAAAAGTCCTTCCCTTTCTGTCCAACTGTTTTGTGCCTTTGAAGGGTACAAACATGGCTTTCCTGGTGGCTTCTTGATGGACCTGGCCAGATAACTAACCGCAGCTCACCTGCTTCGTGACTTTGTTCACCCAAGGAGTACTTCCCAGCATGCCCTGAGAGGTTCCCCCGGGCGGGCTTAGCACCACAGGGATAAGACACAAAGAAAGTCAGAAGCCAGCTCTTGAAATCCTCATCGTCTTGGCCTTGGAGAGTGTTCTCACATGAGCTGTTTATTTTGTAAGGAGGCGATGGAGGAGGTCTCACCAAAGGCCCACATTCCTGGATTTCTCCTTCCAGGTTGGCAGAATCAGAAGTTGCTCAGCGTCCTCATGTAAGACCCATCTGTTAACCAGGCACTGCTCAGATGGAGGTGGGATTGTACATCGGGCGCGTGTGATCATTTTCTAAATGCACCCCAAGGCTCCGGAATGAAGTAGTTTGCAAATCACAGCCTCATACTGCTGCACATCTTTCTTTGGTCCTCGCCATGTCTGTTGTCTACTCTGAAGCTCTTCCTGTCTCACCCAAAATCTTTCTACTATTAAGGGTTTGACATTAGCGGGATCTGGCTCAGGTCTTAGACTCACGAAATGATCAACAGACCCAAAGTTCCTGGCTGTCTATTGTGATTGGCTCATTGATCCCAAGGAGCCTCCATTGCTGGGTAACACATCACTACAAATGTAGTGGCTTAAAATGACAAACTTATTCTCAACGCTTCCTTTGGTCAGGAGCCTTCTCAGGGTCTCCAAGGGCTGCCACGCAGGGTGCCATCTGTGGCTGGAATCTCACCTGAAGCTCAGATCCTTTGTGAAGCTCATTTTGTTGTTGCGAGAATTTATTTCCTTGCACTTCCACAATAAATACAAATTCCCTTGACCTTGATTCCCCTCTCGAGGGAAAGGCCAGTCTCTTTTTCTTTTTTTTTTTTATTAGTACATTTACAGCATATAACGTTTGCATTCCTTGTAAAAAGTTAGCACATGCACACAACCCACCTTAATTCCCTTTTTCACCCCCCATCCCTCTTCTGCTGGCCTCTCCTTCCATCTCTTGATCTGCTTCTCCTGTGATAAAGATACATCTACCTGCTTCCTGCTACCTTTCTTTTATGGTGCTCTTTATTTATAAATTTGGTTTCTTGTATAAGAGAAATCATATGATATTTAAACTTGTGCATCTGATTCATTTCACTTAACATTACGGTCTTGTTTTTCTTCAAATGACTCAAGTTTATCCTTTTGGCAGGGTAGAAGTCCATTATGTGTAAATATATTTTCTTTATTCATTCATCTGTTGATGGACATAAGGGCCACTTCTGAGATTTAACTTTTATGAATTGTGCTGCTATGAACACGGGTACGCATGTATCACTGTATTATCATGTCTTTTAACTCTTTTAGGAAGACACCTGGAAGGGGGATACTGGGTCAGATGGAATTTCTATAGTCTCCGTATTGATTTTCATAGTGGTTGTACTAGTTTACATTCCCTCCAGCAATATAGAAAGGTTTCTTTTCCCCTGAAGCCTCATCAGCATTTGTTATTATTTGATTTCTTGTTGGGGACCATTGTTTTTAAGCACTTCACCTGAGTAGCACGAGCTCACCCAGTATAATCTTCTTTTTGGTTATTTCAAAGTCAATGGATTAGGAACTTTAAACACAGCTGGAAAATCCCTTTGCTTTTTTACACATACTGTAACATAATCACAAGAGTTAAATACTGTATTCATAGTCCTCTTTGCTCTCCAGTGAAGAGAATTATATAAAGTGTAAACTCTAGGGGGCAGGAATCTTGAGGGACAGCCTAGATTCTCACAACTCAGGGTGATTCAGAAGAGAATAAGTGTATATCACTTTACCAGAAACTATTTTTTGATACTTCAGAAATCACCTTTTGGAGAATTAATTGGCGATGCAAGAGATAAGCTACAATTCCATAGATCAATAGAAGAATCAGAGGACTGTCTAAATAACTGGCAAATAGACAGGACAAAATATAACTCCTCTACCTTTTTTCTCTTAGTTTTTGTTTTTGTTTTTTTTCATGTCTCATGGAAGACATTCCTCTGCAGAGTATCTAGATTATATTATTTGATTGAAAGTGAGAAAAATCTCGTGTCCTTTAGTCTTGTGTGGAAGATATGAGAGAATATACTCTTTATTTCAGCAGTCCGAAGGACTTCCAGGACATAAAAATCCAAATAAAATACTGACACTAAAATGCTGCAAGTATTAGTATTGTAGAGTGCATATATATCAGTCTATTTGGTCCCTGCTGCTGATTTTCCTAGCGGGTTAGCTCAGCTCAGCACAGTCACTCATTTCCTAAGACACCAGAGCGTCCCAGATACGATGAACGTGCCCCTCAGTACCTCTGCCTGTGGGTTCCTGCAGACCCCGGATTATTGGGATTGGCGATGGGCACCTTCTTTATTTCTGTCTGCTTGTCCAATAGCATTTTGGTGACCAAGAGATATGCCATTATGTGTTCTCAAATTCTGCAACTTATCAATCGCAATTATTGCACTAAGTTTTGATAATGGCTACATGGACACCAGAAAGCACGTATCATCAAATAGAGAGAAGGCAGAGATCAAACACAGTCTTCATCTCAGCTGTTCCTGTGGTCTGTGTTTTCCTCTGTCTTCAAACTCAGATAGGACTTTATCTCTTGTTTGCATGTATACTAAAATATTTAGGGAGTAATGTGGTAAATTACTAATTACTCCAAATTTCATAAGGAAAAGTGAGGAAAGCAAATTCATAGTTTTCTATATTAGTAACTTTCCTCACCACTGGGACAAAATACCAGACATTCAAGGCGTAAAGCAGACATACGTATCTGCTCCACAGCTATCTGGTGTCTTAGGAAATGAGCGACTGTGCTCATGCTGCAGGTCATGGCGGCTCGCTACAAGGCAGACATGGCGTGGTGGGAGAGCCTGGTCAAAGGAGGACTGCTCGTCCCATGGCAGTCAGGAAGCAGAGGGAGAAGAGAGAGCAGGAGAGAGAGAGATAGCTTTCTAGGTCTTGTCCTCACTGGTCGCCTCTAACTGGGCCCCATCTGCCAACAGCAAGGCAGCTAGGTACTCACTCTTCTACTAACTCTTGATGAGTGCAGAGGTCTAATCCAGTCACCTTCCCAACACACAAGTCTTCAGGGGAACATTCAAAATCTAAACTATAACACGTGCCTTCCTTCAATGACTCCCACCTCTTTCACCCCTTTCCCACACAGCCCTTACCTATCCTCTATCTCTCCAAACTTCTGTTTTGACCCCAAAGACCTAGAGAGAACTGAGGCCACCATCCTTGGAAGACGGCTCAGGGCCAGCAAGTATTTACACAAGCAAACATGTGAATTCTGATATAAACATCTTCCCGTTTAATTAGATAAAGCATTTGATGCTTTACTGGACTCTTAAGAGGTATTTTTATTTTAAGAAAATAACCTCATCTCTATTTCTGTGTTTTTTATCTCATAGATGGAATAATAATGGGAAGGACTCTTTCGAATGGGTAAACTTCCCCTAAGGCATGTTGCAAGTGGGATTAACTCATTTCAGCCTTCATTCTTACGAGGGTGGCTCCCCCGCACCTTTGCTGCGTCCGCTCTTCTTTGTGACTGGTTGCTACAAGGCCTTCTTTGTGCGTTTGTCCAGTGTGGCTCTTTTGTTCCATGTCCCCACTCCACTGCTATCTCAATATGTTCTCACCTTGTCACTGAATTCAATCTTCGTTCCCATCTCAATGGCATCCTTCTGTCCCCATCCTGTGTTGTTTAGCAGTACTGTTTTATTCTATGAACTGCCATACTTCTTAAAACCCCCGTTCCCTGGTGTTTCATACATGGTCCTCTGCTGGCTTTCTTCTCCTTACTACTCTCTCAGTTTTCTTTGAGAGGTTCTCTGTCCTGCCGGATTCTTAAGCCACAATGTCTCTGGATCATATTTTTGTCTCTTTGGGCTTCTCATTCAAATCTTTGTTGAACAAGTCAGAAGTTATAGATATTCTCCAGATGCCAGGCCGAATCTCCCACCTATACCTCTGTGTAGATGTCACAGCCTTCACACTCTTCAGTATCCACAGTAATTTGGCTGGTTCCCCCATGATTTCCACCTTGATACCCAAGTGAGAAAGTCTCATCAATTCTGCTCCTTGTCTCAATCCTGACATCACATCAGTGATCAAGTCTCAGCCATTCCTGCCCCTCTTGCGGCTGAAATCTCTGATTCAGTTTTACTCTACCATCGCAGGACATCAGTGTTTCCAGGACATCGCTGGACAGGTGCACAGGTATCTGACTCGCTTCCTTTCCTGAAGCCTCACCTTCCCCAGTCATCCTCCCTACTAATTCCACAGAGGGCTGTCACGTGCTCGCCCGGTCACGGCACTACTCTTCTCATGATTCCATGTGATCGTGGTACTGAGCATTCACCTGGTAAACAGGAGCTCATTTACATGACTTTAATCACCGGACACCACCATTCACTGTTCTCACTGCAGACTCAGACTACCGAGTCTTCTCTAAACAAGCCAAGCTTGTTCCTGCCTCTGTACCTTCACATAAGAAAGTCCCTCTTTCTGAGAGAGTCTCTCTGGCAAACTTTCTGCTCTTCTTACCGGTCTCAGCTCAGCTGCCACCTTTTCGGTACATGTATTAACATGTACAAGCACATTTGAATGGTTCGATTACACTTTGTGTATAACAGCATTATATCTGCCATTACATTTTATTTTAAATATATGGCTACCTATTCTGTATCTTCATGATTTTGAGCATTCCATAAATACATGGATGTTGTTCTTTTGTCTTTGTATCTTGAATGCCTCCAACCGAGTAGAGCTTAGAGGTAATGCAGAATGAGTACATTTTGGAGAGCATGTGTTTTCACACATAAGTCTTCCAGGAAATGAATTGCTCTGAAGAGTAATGCATTTTCAGATGTCTTTAGTGTAGAAAGTCCAGGCATTTAGCGAGAACAGGGGAAAGGCCTGGTGATTCATGACCCTCAGAGAACAAGTGTAAAGTGCCGCCATCAATCTGTTCAATCCCAGTTCTGTTCGCATGTAGAACACATTCTGAAAGATTTAAACCATGAGATTGCTTTCCTTGCTCTCAGGTTTGTAAACCTTGTATTTCTTCTGTTGTCCTGAATTTCCAGATCTTGATGGCATGCAAATTAATTGTGGATGGCAGCAAAGAATATTACTGATAACTTATAATGTGTTATCAGCACTTTGTATCTTTTGATTGATCTGTGATATAAATCAAAGCATGTTTGGTTTGGTGGGATGATGTGGGAAAGTAAGTTTCTCCTTTAAGCGGTGAAATAGAGATGGTATTTCATTCCTTTAAATTATTTCTGGATGTGAATGCTAAATTGTCTTATGTTTATATATCTCAGGGTCTCACAAAGCCATTTCAGGCATTTTCTTAGAAGCAAGGTTTATTCTTCCAGATTAAGTGTGCTTTCCCATTCAGTTCTTCATTTTGTCATAGAGGAGAAAGTGTAAAGCCATTTCGGAGGCACAGTGGCTGCACATGTGCATAAATCTTGCTCTTAATTGACCTCAATGGAGCATCCAATCTTAGTAGAAGGAGCGCTTTGATTTTATGGCCCTGTGTCTGTACTGAGAGTTTTTATAATATGAATTGCTTTCCGTGCTTTTTCTTGTTAAGTGGGAGGGCAGTGATTTAAGACTAGATCTTTTTATTTATTTTTTGCTTTTAATATGGATTAAATTAATTGCTGGCTACATGGAGCAGAACATGGAAATATAACACCCTTTGGAAACCTCTGCTTTCTGACCACTTCATGTAACCACAGCAGCTGAAAACTAATAATTTTTTTTGAAGGAAAAAGCTTAGGGAATCCAAACTCCTTATTTTTGCATTCAGTAAATTTAGTGCCTTTACTTAGTTGCTATTTTTCTTTATTTTTACTGAGTGTAAAGTTACTTCCAGGTCTCTAACCTCGTAGCAGATTACCGACAATTAATAAGCCTGAGAAAAGGAATGGAAAGACTGCTTCCTACTGTAATACTAAAAAAAGTTTAAAGATTTATACACTTAGCATCAAGAAAGATACAGTCATCTACTCACAGTGCCTTGGTTATGATTCTTCCATACTTATTTCTGTGTTCATAGAGGTATACATGAAGATGTTATTAGTTAAAGGTTATTTATTATCTACCATGTACGAGGCTCAGTGCTGGGAAATGGAGAAAGATTACCCTCCCCTAACACTCATTACGACTTGGCCAGAGCCCCTGAGAGCTGAACCCACAGTCAGTGAGATGGCCTACAGCTTGTTGAAGGGAGTTCAGGTTAAATTGTGAGTTTAGGTCAAGGGCACCTACTTCAAGCCAGAAGAGTCAGAGATGGCTTCTCAGAGGAAGTGTCTGAAACTGTTGAAAATGAAAATGCAACACATTTTAGAAATATTTCTTACAAAAATGCTTAAAATGAAAAAGTGCATTGCCACTGAATGGAAAATCTTTTATATTTCCAGAAAGTGTGGCTAAAGTGTGAGTTATATCCTTATATTGCCAAATAACTAACATTTTGCTCTCCACAAATAATCTTTATTGGAGAGTTCAGATATTGATCTTACATACTCTCCCATCTCTATAACATACACAGTGCCAGGATATCTTTAAAAGAACGTTAAGAGCATATAAAGATGAAATTCAATTAGACATACTTTTGCGCAGTTAAAAGCCCTTGATTCCATATGTTGGATATCAATAGAAGTGAAAATTCGCCCTCAATCGTGTTGATATATTTTAATTTAATTTACCTCCAGTTGTGCCCAGATTATTTGGTCATAAAAATTTACATGCTATATAAATTCTGAAAAAGAAAAGAAAATAGATACTGTATGTATTTGCTGTTAGTGCAAGGAAGTCATAGAAATATTGATTTGTTTGGTGATTGGAATGTTCTCTTATGTTCCTAACCAAAATTCAGATTTCAGTGTCTGTTAAATCTCTATTTTAACAGCATGTGCAGTTTGACAATGAGTACAAGTAGATAAAATGTAAAATTAACTGCAACATTCAAAGAACAACCGAGTAGGGGGCTGCTGATGTGGGTAAAATGGCTAAATGAATTTGGAGGTGTTGAGACAATGTTCCATGATGGGAGAGGAAAGGTTGTGTCTTAAGAGCTGTAAATATAGTGATAAACAGATTCGCTAATTTACAGTGTAGGACAAGTGGAAGGATTAGCATCTCCCTTATTCCCAAAGAGTATGAAAATATTGGCTGTGGTCACTCTAAACAGGTTAAATCCCCCCATTATGGACCAATGTAGTCATTATTCAGAAAGACAGTGGCTTGTGATCCGTGTAATTGTACCCTCAACAAATATTTATGGGCACCTATAATATGCAAGGCACTGTTCTGTGAGTTTCAGATAAGCATAAGCAGAAGTGAAAAGGGAATGTATCTTTGAAGTATTTATATTCTGTAGTAAACAAAGCAGGCAAAAAACAACAAACATAATAAACCCTTAAGCTTATCAGCAAGTTGGAAGGTGATCAGTGCCATGGAAGAACAAGAAATCCCAAGCAAGGCAAAGATATCCAGAAGGCAATTTTAAGTTGAGAGAACAAAAATGAGGTCATCCTGAAATCTGAGTTAATACACTGCATCAGTCTAGGCCCAATCAGGAGATAGAAACCCTACAGTAACTTGAACAGGGAAAGTTTACTGCAAAGGATCACAAACTTGTAAACTTAAAGCAAACTGCAGGAAATACAAGAATACAATGTAAGGTAAGATAGAGCAGTGTCCAGCCCAGGGATGAGATCCAGATATTATGGAGAGGGCACCACTGTGGATCGATGGATGGCAGAGATATTGCTGGGGAATTGTGCAGGCACAACTTGCTGGAAACCCACCTTCTTGGGTGTTGGAGAAAACTATTCATAGGGCTTTCTCACCATAGACATTCCACCACAGGATTATTTAGGGTCAGCAGGCAGCTAATAGCTTCAGGATATTTAGCACCTAGATGCACAGCGTCTCTTTGCACTGTAGGAGCTGGACATGGGGAAGCCACCTGCACCACAGGATGTTGACCCCGAGACACTGCAACCAGGAAGCAAAGTCCTGTACCACTGGGGTTCTCTGCAGCACCCTCTAGTGATGGAGTTTAACACTGGGCCAGCCAGCCAGGGAGAACATTTCTAAAGGCTCTGGGCGCCTGGTCACAAGTAGGAAGAGGAGATGAGTTTGGAACCTAGAAGCAAAGCAATCAACTGGACACTCGTACAGATAGACAAGGTGAAGAGGTAGTGTAGGTGAATATCTTGAGGTAGAGGACTCCAAGTGGAGAAGCAGTGGTGCAGAAGCCCCAAGGCAGGAGAGTTGATGGCAAGGAGGTTAATGTTGGGGGAATGTTTTGGATGAAAAGGAAAACACCAAGAAGTGAGATCAGAGAGGACAAAGATAATGTGGTTCATAGGACCTTCCTTATCGGCCACCGTAGAGCCTCGGGATTTCCTCTCTGCAAGTCGACGCAGGGGGGTTTTAGAAGGGCAACATAATCTAGCTGCAAAGAATCATTGTGGTGCCTGTTGAGGAGAGACTGATACAGGTAACATACAGCATCACAGGGACCTGTCGGGAGGCCCCGGAGAGGTGATTAGCTTAGGCCATGCTAACAGCTGTGGAATTACAGACAAATAGTGAGATAAATGCTACTTTTTCTATAGAGGCAGTTACTCATATTCCCGCCTTCATTCTTTCCTTACTGGGGCCAAATGTGGCTTTAGATACGTGTCTAGATATAGGCACAGATGTAGATAAATATCATTAGGATATAAAAATGTCCTATCTGGATAACCTTTTATAAGGAAAGGATGCTTGGAAGTCTGTCTAGATTAAGACTCATTAAGTGTTTGGTGTTGATTACATTTACATTTTTTCCTTGCAATCCAAAGGATTTTAAACCACCAAGTTTCAATAGAAGATCTACAGATGCTTAAATTATAAACATAGCAGCCAAAGCCATTTCATCAAATAAATAAATGCCAAAGGTTGTATTTAACTTTCAAGTTCCTAAAACACTAATGTAGTCTAGAACTTTTCTGAAGATAAAGGCCTCATTCTGTGTCAGCCCAGAGCCCTCCTCCTCTGCCTTTGCCAACAGACCAGGGCTTCCTCCCCTCGCTCAGCCCAGGCTCCACCACGTGCCATGGAAATCAGTGTTCTCATCTCCCACCATTCTCATCTGGCCTGCAAATTTGTGTCATGGCATTGCACGTATTGAAATGCAGGTCTGCTTCCCTGACCTGTGGAAAATTCTTCACGTCTTTGACATTCATGCCTCAAAACTTCCTTGAGTGAAGACTTACTCATATCCTCTCATGGTAGTATAATCATTATTTAACCATTATTAATGTTTTAAACATTAATGAATTATTATTAAATTAAGCATTATTGTAGTAGTGTGCTGCACTGCATGCCTGTAATCTTAGCCACTTGAGAGGCTGAGGCAGAAGGATCTCAAGTTTGAGGCTGGTCCGAGCAACATTACAAAATTAAACAAACAAAAAAGCCCCCAGTGTTTTGCCACCCTTGAGATTGCAGGTGTTTCTATATGACCATTTTCTCCTTTAAATTGTATATTTTTAAGGATCTAAGAATATACAATTTTCTTTGTATCACTACTTTATTTCCTGAAGCATGCTCTGTTAAATAAATATATAAATCGAGAGTGGCCTTTAGTTATTTGGCAATAGCCTTGCAGAGAGTAACATGAAATTTAGTCTTTAGATATGTTATCTAATAGTAGGTGATTCTTACAAATAATTTTTCAATAGTATGTATTAGGTTTGTTACCAGTACTCACTGACTGCACTGGAATATTCATTAAACTGGAGAAAAATTCTTTGCAATATTCAGTATCATTTTTTGTGGCATTTTCTACTCTTACAGTCACTTTGTAATAGAAGTCACATTATGTTAATACTTTTTTAATATGAAAGACAATTATTTTCTCTTAGCTCTTAATCTTCCAAAGACTATCACCCTAAGTAGGTCAAATTCTTTCTGAACCTTTATCTTGTTGCACTTCTTGAGTAAACCTGACACATGAAATATAGTTCTACTTTTACTAATACTCAAGTTGTCACTAAAGGTAATTGGTTAAAATAAAAATGTCTGGGTATAAAGCAATATACCCCACTATTAAATGCAATGCTTATGTGTCTCTGGAAATAGGAAGTTAATAGGAATGTGAGGTTTCCTAAAACGCTCAAACTAAACTAGATGGGAACAAAACAAAAATATAGGGAGAAGTAAATAAAGTGGCTCTTAGAGCCATGATCTGTAGCAACATGGAGATGAGTTATCTTGAAGTAATAAGCTGAAAGAGGTAATTAATAGATACTAAAATGAAAGTAAAATTTCTCAGAATCTGGCTATTTCAAATTGTTTTCTTCACTTCCAAGAATAGTACTCAAATTCCACCTGCTTTTTTATAATCATGTTTTATCTTGTCTCTACAAGAACATTTTTGAGTTTCCTTGTAGTTCTTCTACATGTCTATTTTCAGTTCTAACCAGTGAACTCTTGTAGGACAAGAATTACATTACTCTAATGTAGTGTTTGGTTCTAGTAAGTGCTAATTAGATTTTTTTGAAAGAATAAGTGTGAGAATCAACCATGGCCTCTCTGATTCTAGATTGAGCAAATGAATATATCCCATTTAGTATGGTGTTACTTCAAATATGGGAGAGATTAGTAGAGAACTTGTTTCAGATCATTATGACTGAGAAACGTGTCAAATATTTAAGTAAAGATGGAAAGTAACCAATTGGATATAGTGTTCAAGGAGACTAGGGTAGAGACACAGATTTGGTTGGCCTTAGAATAAAGATGACATGTAGCCATTGAATCAGCTGAAGTCATCTTGGGAGAGAATGTGGATGTTCAGAAGATCTACAGACAATCCATGTGGAACTCAGCTGCATTCAAAGGCAAGAAAAAGGGTCAAGAAGGAAAGGAGAAACATAGTCACTAAATCGGCAGACATGAAGCATTTTAGAAGCCGGGTGGTGAGAAGATATTAAGATGTAGTAATTGGTAGTAACAAATTATTGAGAGTTTAATGAGGTTGAAGAGACAGAGATGAATCTATTAGCAGTCATTCTTGATCAGGGCAAAAATAAGTTAGAGAGCATGGATGGAAGGAGAAGTCAAACTGGAGTGAGGCTTAAGAGAAAGTGAACTGTAAGGAAGTAGAGGGAGGGCAATGACAAGTTTTTGAGATGGTTGCCTAAAAGTGGAAGCTGAAAAAGAGAGTGGTGAAGGATCCAGAGAAGAGAGCCAGAGAAGATGAAGGATCAGGTAGCATCTGTCTGTATATTCTTGTGGAATTAAGAGTAGAATGAAAACATTTTAGAATGATACAGAAGAGAGGAAAAGACTGGGGAAGTTGAGAGAGAATATAACCAAAGGAGAAAAGTCCCTGAGAAATTAATAAAGGATAAGAAATAAAGTCCATCATGTTCTTCAATGAGCTTAAGAGAACAGGAGTTGAGTGCAAATTCCTATTTGTCTCTTGGTTTGGTAGAGATAGTATGGAGAAATGTCTCCCTTATGGTATTCCAGTTAAATATTACCATGTAACAAGCTACCCATACCTTTGAGTCTTATAATAACTATTTTCCACTATTCTGAGGTTGAACCGGGCTCAGCTATGCAGGTCTGTTGCACGTGTTGCAGCTGACTTTGCTCATGCTATTGTGTATTCAGCCCAAAGCTTGGTTAGAATATGGCCTTTCAACCTCTGGCATCTCTCATGCGGCCTTGCAGATTCAGGAATCTGTCTTCCCAGCATGGAAGCTGACTTCCAAGAATAAGCACTTCCGAGAGGACACAACTGATACACAAGTACTCGTCACAACTCTGTTTATTTTACTCTCATTAATGTCCCAGTGACCAAGCAAGTCACCTAATCAAAGCCAGAGTCAGTGTGAAAGAAGCTGCACAAGGACATTCATACCAGCAACTAAAGTTCACTGGGGGTGGGAGGATGAAAGTAATTATCACAGACTACTTTTATTTTCTTAGACAAAGCAGTATGAGCTGTTAAGAGTTAGTTAGGAAATAAATACAGAAAGTCAGACTCCCATGGGAAGATATAATAATATTTTGTGGTAGGGCTGCACGCTTGCCTGAGCTGTATTCATATCTGTAATTGATAATAGCATCAACCGTCTATCACTGTAACTTTGTATAATACTCTTCAGCCACACTGCACTGCACACAGGAAGCAGAGAGATTGCTGAGGCCCTTTGTGGATTTCTCATTCTGGGAGAAAGAATACGGACAGCAGGACAGTGACATTGTTTGTAATATCAATCCTTTGTTCTTTATAGACCCTCTTATTCAACTCATCATAATAAATTTAGATGCATACTATGTGCAAGACAATATAGCAAGGACTTTGAAGTTGCTTTGAATAAGGCAGTAAACAGCCTTAAAAATTTTAACAGCTGAAGAATTTATAAAGTAGTTCAAAACCTTTATTCTATTATGTAGGTGCTGGTCACTTCACTTCTCATTTTCATAGAGCTTTGAGTGTTTTGTTCAATTTAAAGGAAGCTTATCTGAAATCCCCTCAAATTTTCAAACTTTCCTACTTGCTTCTTCTATCAATCCATGTCCATTTAAAAGGAAAAGGTAAAAGTGCTACACTACATTTACTGTTGAAACACATAAAATTTCAGAGAAGGAAGAATTCAACACATATTCAACACAAGGAAGGACTAACTGGAAAGGCAAAAACAGGACACAGAGTTAATAAAGAAGTAGTAACCACAGGAAGTGGCTGCCATCTGGCTGTGGTCTGAAGGTCTGAGTCCCTGCTCCCCAAATTTCCCTGTTGAAATCCTACCCCACAGCATGATGATGTTAAGAGGCAGTGCCTTTGAGAGGTGATAGGTCAGGTGGGTGATGAGGTCATAAAGAAGATTCTCTCTGCTCTCTATCATGTGAGATAAAGAGCAGACAGCAGTGTGCAAACCAGCAAGAACCAGGATTATCATGCTAGCACTCTGATCTCAGACCTTCAGGCTCCAGAGTTGTGAGAAACAAATCTCCATCGCTTCACAGTACCAGTCCACAGCACTTTGCTGTAGAAGCTGGAGCAAAGGCAGCCTTTGGAAGCAGACAGAAGAGACTACGGGACCCCTGAAGCTTAGAGGAAGAGCCCTATCAACCAGGAGCTGGACCTCTGAGTTGGGGGCATTGTCTGGCTGCTGCTTTCTCTGAAGCATAATACACATGATTTGATAATTGCTAGAATTTGGAAAATGGGAACAATTGTCAGTTTTATGGTGAAAAACAAGAAGCAAAATAGGAAGAAACAAGACTTTTCTCCTTCACAGTGTTATACCTTCCTCTTATGTTTCCTACTGAAACAATCTAGCAAACAGCAACTGGCAAACCTAAACATGGTTTGCAGAGTCTCAACCCCAGACTCACAGGGCTGAACACAAGAGGGCGGGATGAAGTCTGAGTATCCAGCCAAGTTCCTTAAAAACGCCATCCTTGCTATCAGTCTCTCCAAGTAGCACAGGACGGGGGACAAGAAAGATGGATGCAGCCAAGTGCAAGGTGACTTTATGTGTATTCATTATTTGCATTGCATATATGTGATGCACCAGCTTTGGTGTAGGACTAGACATGCACTCTTCACTTTTCATATTAATGACCATCATTCTAAAGTTCCCAATATCAAAAAGCATATATGTTTTCTATTTTTGGCTTATGGTGAATTACTATTCATTGTAGTAATTCACTATGCTATTTATCAAGGTTTACAAAAGAAAAGATAAAAGTGAACAAGTGAGTTACTATTTATCAAGGTTAACAAAAGAAAAGATAAAAGGAATGATTTCTAAAAATAAAAATGTACAAAAAACATTTTGACATTTAATTAGCCTAGAGCAATCTCTCTTACTTTCATTACTAACCTTTGTGTATGCCATATTCTACATTTTTCACTGGCATTGAAAACAATAAGCTACACAATATTTATTCTAATGCGGCTCAAGTTTTTCTCTCTGGCCTCCAACTATGGCCTTAATATAAACTATTTATTTCATGGAAAAATTCCCTAATCCAAAAACATCTATGCGACTGGCATCAGAATGCATTTGTGTTAGTAAGAGCTAATGCACAGATCAAGTGAATTCTGAGCTGCATTTGTGAAATAATCACAACTTTCTAAACTCAGTATCATAGCAACATACAGAAACTGCAAGCATTTTCCAGTTTTCCTTCACAATTTTTCATCTTTATTATTTTCCATACAAAATATGCTAAAGCCTATTGGGATGATTTTGAGAGGATAGTTTATAGACTGAAATGATCATATTCAAGCTTTATTCCAGAAGGGTTTATGTTTTGACCAACCATTTGGAAGGAGGCATGAACAGCCAAAATAAATATTGGCTAGGGTGGGTGGGAAAAAACAAACACTTTGTTTTTTTATGTTTTAAAAATGTATTTCGTGCACCTGAGTTGGTATTATTTCCTTATCCTTCCCATTTTGAAGTTTTATGTAGAAAAAGAAGGATCAAATTCAGGGCAATCAATGAACAACCTTTCTCTTTCCCGGATTGGTCCTTTCTAGATTTGCCATCGCAACCAAAAAGCCCATGTTGTTCAAAATCTCTCAGTTGTAGTCTTAGGTTGATACTAACCTACTTGATTTCTAGGGATCACTGAAATTTCCAGACTTATTCTCTGTCCATCTAGATATCAACTGGAATTGTCTAACAAAAGATGTGTCCCAGGTACAGATGGATATAAATCCTCTTTGTAGGTATGAAACAAATTAGGTCTGTGCTAATTTCCTTGGACAAAATAAGTCACTTGGCCAAACACAACAAAGATGAAGTGGGAGAATGTATTCCTCCCATGTTGGATATGGTATGATGAGGGAGGCACTATCTGATGACAAATTACATCTTCCCCCAATCTTGGACAGTCACACACAGGACCGGACATCAAGAAGCTATGTCAAAGAGTTTCACCAGAAAATAGAGGGGCCTCTGAAGTGAGGAGTGCATAGATCACAGGTCTATACTGAAGTCTATGTTGAAATACCAGTTCTGGGAACCAACTTCCTATTCCTTTCTCTTTAAGTTAATCTCACTTTATGGAAGAGTCTGTTTGATCCATAATATACAGCAATCTCAACTTTCTGCTGTTCATATAGCCTTGTTGTTTCTATATTACCAGCTCATTTCTGGACTACAGGAATCAAATCAATCTTCTTTTTGATTTTTTGTTAGTGCTGTTGTCTGCATAAGAAATGCTACTTAAAATGTTTGCTTCTCACCATCTGTCTTAATCACAGACACCTGTCTAAGATTTATGAAATCTTGCTGTTTCTTCAAAGATTTCTTTATGTTTGGGACATTGAATATCTTTTCCTCTTCTGTTTCGTCCATCTGTTCATCCATTTATCTATCCATCCATCCAACCGTCCCTTCTTTCAATACTTAGTGCATACCTGCTGTATATAAAGCATTCTTTTGCAAATGGAGATATAGCATGAATAAGATGAGGAAAAACTCCAATTTTGTGGAGCTTGAATTCGAACAGAAAACATAGATACAGGAACTGTATATCAGTTAGGGATCTCTATAGGAGAAGATTCAATATAAAATATATGTATTATTATACAAGCGATACATTAAGTAGGCTTACAGAATCAGAAGCAGGAATCCAAATAGCCATCTGCTGGATCAGAGGCAGAAAAATCCCAAATGGCTGTCTGTACATCCACGAGGTTGAGGAAGGTGAAGGCAGCTGAAGGTGGAAGGCCTGGAAACTCACTGGCGAGTCACCAGCGTGAGTCTGTGTGAGGAGTCTACATTGGAAGGGTGAAGGAAGGGAGACCAATGTTCAAAGGAGAGCAAGGACCAGTGCTCCCCCGAAAAAGAGAAGACTTCTTTTTTTTTCTTTTTATTCTGTCCATACTACACACCTATTGGTTAGTGCCACTCTCATCTGCGGTGGGCCTTCCCCGCTAGTTAGCTGGCCTGCATATCAATCATCTACAGAGACACTTACTAATCTGCTAGGCATTTCTTACTCAAGTCAAATTGATGTATCACGGTTAATCACAAACTGAAATATAAATATGACTCTAGAGAGTGATAATATTGTGAATCAATTGAAATGGGGAAATAAGGAGGAAAAATCACGTTAAATAGGCGGAGGGCCTAAATTTTGAGAACAAAACAGTCATGCATTTATAATTAAATATAATTCTAACCAGAGTCACTATGATAAAAAAGAAAACCTATTATGTTTCTCTTCTTTCTCTCCTCTTTTTTCTCTGCCTGGCATCTATTTGTCATGTTTAATTTCTCAGGTGAATGTAAAAAAGGCTAAGTAATGTAGGCTTGGCTGGTCGCCAAGATCTACAATTTGCCCGGTTATTTTAAATTTGGCGGAATCACATTATTTGAAGGGCCTTCATTTCTCTAACAAAGACATAATTCAGCAAATAAAGTAGAATAATTCTGTCTAATGCATTATAGTACTAAATTAAAAGATCCAGGGAAAAATTCTCAGAATTACTACTTTCTTCTTCTGGTTTTACTGAGCTGGTTCTGTGGGGCTTTGGTACTGCCACAGTCTGGATCTAATTTGTCCCCTGAGGGTCATGCGTTGGGGGCTTGGTCCTCAGTGAAGCTATGCCGAAGTGGTGGACCTTGAAAATGTGACTTCCGGTGAGAGTTCATTATATCACCATTATATCATGCGTTTCTTGGAAGAGGCTTTGGGATGAGGCTTTCTCTGGCTTCCTGTGTTGAGATATGGTCACTTCCTTCCATAGATGCACCCCTGCTGTTGCGTTGCCATGAGCCACTAAGCCCTCCCCAAACACTAATGCGCTGGGGCTGCTATAGGGTTCTTCAGCTTCAAAACCATCAGCTGACTAAACCGTGTACTTCAGAAGTAGACTGCTTCAGGCATTCCATTAACATCACACAAAACTGGCCAGCACTGGTAATGATTAATTTGATTCCGTAGAGCGCCCCTCCAGTGGAGTGGCCTGATGTGGAGGAAGGGCCGGTCTCACCAACCAACGTGTACTTGAATTATATTTAATACAAACTAGGAATGTTGTTAATAAAGTTAGTGTGTGAAGTTCCCACCTTTTGCTTCATAATGGTTTCCTATTGCTGCTGTAATAGAGTATCACAAACTCAGTGGCCTAAAGCCATTTACTATTGGATAATTCTGCCTGATTAAGCTAAAATCAAGGTACCAACATGGCTGCATCCTTTGCTGGAGGCTGTAACGGAGAATCTTTAACACTGGTGTTTCCAGATTCTAAACAACCTTGATTTATGACCCCTTTACTCTGTCTTCAGAATTAAGCAATGACTAGTTGAGGTCTATGTCTTATGTTATATCTCTCTGCTTCTGTTGTCACATCTATTTCTCTGACAATGACTAAGGAATGGGTTCTTTGTATTAAAGAGTCTCGTGACTAGACTGGACTAAGCTGGATAATCCAAGGTGATCTCTTTGTCTCAAAGTCCTTACTTTCCACACCTGCAAAGTCCCCTTTGCCATGTAAAGTGCTGTGTTCAGGGGTTCCACCTTTTAGGAAGTGAGTGCCCTTGAAGTTGCTATTATTCTGCTCACTATAGCTTCTCTTCAAATGTATGACTGTCTTCCACTAATGTAAGAAGCATCACCAGATAGAAATACTTTTTTAAAAAATGAGAATAATCTGATTCTTGGGAATAGGTAAAACAAAAATGTTTTCTTAGCACAATGACATCCCTCAGCCTCTTACTAAGAACCCAGTCCATCCGGGGATTAAGTACTCTTTGACACATTACCAGAAAGCTCCAGCCAGATTGGCTTTTGTAACTTGAATTTGAATCACCCGAGAGGATGTTTTATGGCAACCTGGAGAAATTGTTTTTATTATATTGGGAGGTGGGGGCCATCTTTCTTTCCTTTCTCTTTGTTTATGTTTTAGCATCATCCCCTTCTGTCCTTTTGATGAATTCCAAAATGTTCCTGGGAGGAAACTCTAGTGATAATTCTAATTTCAGCTGCTCTTGCTCTGGGGACTGATTTGGGCCTTGTGTTTGATATTGTGCTTCTCTAATCATAATCCTGACTTTTTGAAATATGAATGTCAGTAGAGGAAAAGCTTGCCGATGCCATTGCTCATTTATCACTGAGCGGATGCTTTTAAGGAAGGTCTTAAATGAAGGCATTGTACAAATGCCAAGGGGGGGGGCATTATGTCTGGAGATTAGGAAAAGCTTCCCATTGTCTGACATCAATTAGAAAAAGCAGAAATATTTCAAAGGATTGCTTTTGAGATGCCTAAAGTAGCTCACTAGATACTGGCATTAACTCTCTCCTAAACTGAAGGGGTTTTTCTACTTGTGATCCAATGACCTCCTTGCTGTCTCTTTTTTCAGAAATTCCTCCTGAATTTCTGCAGGGATGTCTCCTTAGGGGCTGTGGTAGGATTTGAACTTGCACTTACTGGAGTGGAGGAAGAGTAATTAAATGCAACATCAATGAAAGGAATTTAAAATCTCTAAAAAAGACACAGGCGTAAGATTTAAATGTTAGTGTTGAAATGACAGAGATTTCCTGGAAATAGTTTCAATGTTATTCCATTGGGGAGCTTTTAAAAATATTTTTCTAATAATCTTCTCATGAAATTGTAATAGTATTAATACACTGAATATGTTTATGTGTTGTTTCTATGCTTTAAACATGAAAAGACTAAGATATTTTGCTCCTCCTCCAAGAATCTATTTTAACTCCATTAGGCAAGCTATTGCTTCTTTGAGAGTGAATGGTGTAAATTCAAAGGGAAAGGCATATAATATGAAAATTATATCTGTATATGCAAAAGGAATGATAAAGAACATTCATCAGCCACTGTCCACCTCTTCTAAGACCACATAAATTTTTTTCACTGTCAATCCAAGTATTTTTCCATGCATTTATACACCCAGACATACACACAATATAAACATACATTACAAGTATATAATTTGTAAATCATTACCACTTTCCTATGTTAATAAGCATGCTATTATAATTATTTTTATTACAGAGTACTTTATTATATAGTTACAAATGTCGCAGAATTTAAATGTTTGTGCTCCTATCAGATGTTTATGTGGTACCTAACTTCTTTTGAGAGAAACCACACTATGATGAAGAGCATTGGGCATCTTTTAACACATGACTGAATAGCTCCTTGGGATTCGGGCCCGAAGGTAGAACTTTCCAGGCAAAGGCAATGGATTTTTCAAGCAATTTGATCCATGATGCTAAATGCATACAAAAATACTATGGTTGCTCTAAAAAAGCCATAATCACAGCAAAATTTGGATAGGCTCTCGTAATTGAATGGTATCTTCCCTACTTCTGAAATATTACATTTGCATGCAGATGATTGGGCATATTTTTAGCGAGTATAATTGTTCAATTGGAACAGAAACCCCCTAGAGCAAGCAAATCCTGGATGATTTGTGATGTGTTCAAAATTTTACATATACAATTTGGCTCAGCAAAACTACAGGGTTTCTTGTGGACAAAAGAATAAGGAAGATGGTTTACATCCAAGTTGTTTTCCTTTGATTTATTCTAATTTCTTTTCTTTTTATTACTGTAATAATGTCCACACATTCCATCCCAGCTTCTGTGAATGAATTTGGTGTAGAAATATCTTCCATGAACTGCTTTATGTGGCTTCCTCATGGTCCTGTCAGTGACAAATATTTATTGGGCAACTAGTAGATGGCAGCCAGTACTGTAGGCTTCATGGACACAATAGTGCCTAAAAACAAGTTCCTGTCCTCATGGAGCTGGGTTTCAGAGAAGGGAGGCAGGTAACAAAGCAGTAAACATGAAGAAATAAGGTGGCTGATATGAAAAGAAAGAAATGAGTGTGTGATGAGGAGGAGGACAGATAGGGGAAATGATCATTTTAGGTAAGATGGTAAGAAAAGATTCTCAAGGAAGAGGTTGTACATCAGCAGGAACAAAAAGAAGTAACAGAGGAAGCCATGCTGTGCTCTGGGGGAAGGAGACACCAGGCAGAGGGCGAGTGCTCAGGCTCTGAGATCCGAACAGACTTGGTCATTAGGAATAAAAAAGAGATGGGTGTGGCTGAAGCAGGGTAAACCTGAAGAAGAGGGACACAAGCTGACACTGGGAAGACTGAGGCTTAGTCCGTGCACAGCATGAGACACAGTGCCTCATATTGTAAAGCATTGCTTCTATCCCTCGACAGGCATTTAAAGCTCCTACTCTGTTCCACATCCCTAGCTAGACTCTGGACATAGAAGGGGCGAGGAGGGGTGTCAGGGAGCGAGTGTTACAGAGGACGCAGGCAAGTGTAGAGAAAATCACAGTTCCTTGAGCTAGCACTGTGATCCTTTAGCTGGAGCACTAAGGATAACAATTCACCCAGAAAGCTGCAATGGAAAAATCGATGTATTTTTAATAAACAATATATTCTTCCTCTCTCCCTCCCTCCCTTTCTTCCTTCTTTCTTTTCTTTTTTTATTTTTTCTAATTTTTTGGTTTTTCTCAGACAGGGTCTCATTATGTAGTTCAGGCTGGTCTTGAACTCACTATGTAGCCTCGTGTGGCCTCCAACTCAAACTTACGGAGATCCTTCTGCCTCAGCCTCTCGAGTGCTGGGATTATAGGTGCAGGTCATCATGTTCATCTCAATATTTTCCTTTTAGCAGATGTCATTTTATTGTTGTGCATATGGTGTTATTTTGTTTTTTTTTTTAAATTTTTTAATTATTTTTACCAAGAACATGTATTGGTACATTGTATACATAATGATCATAATCAACATGGTTATTTTGTACCTGTACATGATACATCTTGGTTTTCCCCCTTCTTCCCTCCCCTCCCTTCCATTCACCCACCCCTCCCTATTTGCAACATAAATGTTAAATCCTTTTCTTACCCTAATGGATTAGGTATAGAATTAGGGACCACAACTTTTCATCTGTTTCCTTGAATTCACAGCAGTGAATTTCAGATGAAAAAGAAAGCATCTAGTAAAGTTCTGACTTCTTGTCTTTTGAAAAGTTCTGGACCTAACTAGGTCTTAGTTAAAGGATTACACTGTTAAGAGCTCATGGGAAATCTTGGAAATGGAGTGAGTGGTGTAGGAGGAGCTGGAGAAGTAATTTGGATTCACTGGCCCTTTTCTCACTTGTTTTGTCACTTGTGAGTCTGACTTGCTGGTAAATAGTTAGAAATTGTATGTGTTTTGTTTCCCCTTTAAATGGTAAATTCACTGGGGAGAGAACTGTTTCTGCTATTGCCTTGTGTGGGCGTATGACAAACATATATAAATGAGGAAAAACAATTCTTCCCATTGGAATCAGTGCACAGAAATGCATAGAAAAATTCGAGAAATCCAGGGCATGGGGCTTCCTGTTCATTCTAAGGGCATTTGTTATATGTGCTCAGAGACGCAATTATCTCCTGACGTAAGGAATTTCTGTTACCGTTTTAAGGAACTTGCTGGGCTGTGCCTTTAGAAGCCTCTTATTTTCTAATCCTAGTGCTGTGCACGTTAGAGTGATTGTAGAGGAATTTTAGGACATGGTTCGATTTGTAAAGGATTCATATCTCCAAGGTAACGCCAAAGCTCCTATTGGTGGAGAACATTTTGTTTTTCCTGTTTGGTCTTTGTGCTGTCTAAAAAGCATTGTGGGGGCAATTTCCCTGAGAACATTCAGAGTGGAGGAAATGGAAGAGACAGTACTGTTCCTAGTTACCTCGTGTGCTTGTTCTGTGTAGTTTGTACCTGCTGAGCAGCCCAGGACACCGCTCCAAACCTCATTCCTGTAATGATTAACTTCCCTTCACGCTGGATCTTCTTGTACATTGCCAGTAGCATTGTAGTTGTTGTGACTGTACCTAAACTGCCAGCTTAGCTTGGGCACACTTTGAAACTTGCATTTCGGTTGTGACAAGCCACTGCAGCTTCTTACAAGATGATTCGTTTTTTCCCATATGGATCAGATATCTGATAATGAGACCGGCTCTGCTTGCTTATCTACTTCATTGCAAAATATTTCTGGAATGGAAAAAAATAATTTAATAAACAGTGTTTAGAATAAAGGGGAGATGTGGAAGCTTACATCATGTTATTTGTAACTTTGCAAAAATTCTGATTTTATTTTAAAACAGGCACCAAGATAGGAGCTGGGACTACAGAGGTGAGAAAGACAGATAATCTTTTTATCTAGGGGACAAGAAGGACACTAAAGTAATGATACAATAAACAAGCACCTAAAGATTATGGCAAAAAAGAGGAAAGTTTTGGGAAAGATTATTCTTCATTTGGCTTTACAAGGAAGTGGTTCTTAAGGGAATATTAAACCAAGATCTAAAGTTTAAGTAGGAAAAGAGGCAGGAACATGAAGGGTATGGGAAATATTTGATGGGACAGACCTGAGTGGCTAAATTGCTTTTATGGTCCAAATTACTTAAAGAGAAGTCTCTGCTGCAAGCATCTAAGAGACAAGCTCTGCAAGACACAGCTGGAGAAAGAGGTGGAAGTCAAATCGTAGAAGACATTGTTTATCCTGGTAATTATGGGAAGGTGTGTTAGTCCTGAGATAATCCATTTGGCTCACAGTTTCAGAGGTTTCAGTCCATGGTCACTTGGCTCCATGGCTTTGCGGCTTTGGTGAGGCAGACCATAGGGTAGAACAAAGCTGCTCACCTGATGGTGACCAGGAAGCAAAGGTAGAGACACAGGAAGTGGTCAGAGTCCCATTATCTCCTTCAAGGATGTGTCTCTATTGACCTAACTTCCTTGCACTGGAGCCCACCTCTGAAAGGTTCCACTGCTTCCCAACAGGGAAACAGGCTGGGGACCAAGCCTTTCAGACATGGGCCTCTGGAAGATACTTCAAAACCATAGCAGAGTCTTCGCCTGGTTTAGACCAGGAGAGGGGAAGTATGTTAATGATATCACCAGAACTAATTGATTGTGGTAACTACAACTCTATAAAAGAAAAAAATATATGGAGAGGGAGATGTGTGTGTGTGTAGATAGACAGATGGGTGAAGAGATAGATAGTTGCAAACCATGGCATTTCTGGATGCTCACGAGATAGATATGTTTATATACATATGTACACACGTGTAGACCTGCATATATGCACAGATTCAAATTTGAGTTAGTATATTTTGACATTAGGCTTAGAGCCATTCCTCTAAATTGTCATTCTTAAGCTGTCTATGAATTGAAGTTTAAATTTTAGGTTGATATTCCAACCTCACATTTCAGGAGAGTTTAAGATATGACATAGGAGTGGGAAAAGATTTCCAAGGAGTCATCTGGGAATGATAATCTGAGACTAACACAGCCTATGTACGCCATTATTCCTTTCTCCTTTGCTTTTTTTTTTTTTTTTCTTTCTTTCTTTTGGGCTCAGAATTCATGTCATTCTGTTGACTTTTATTATAGTGAAAAGAAATGAAACCTAAATATAATACTAAAACCAAACAACAATCCATGCCATGGCCATAATTACTTGAAAAAGAAAAGCTAGATTCACAGGTAGCCCCCCGACTCCATGCAGGAAACACGTCAGTCTCCTGGGAATTCTGCTTCCACGTGCCCCACTGTGGGTCTTTCTGTTCCAAGTGCTGTCTCAGAGAAATTGCTTTTCTCTGAAATTACTGTGGATTTCAGGACAGAAATACTAAAAAATAGAGCAAGAAAACAGCAAAGTTGGTCTGAAGCACCTGAGATCAGCTGTCTAGGGTTGTTATTTTTCCACTGTCTTATGCGGCTTCAGTATGTTTGGCGTTTTCAGTAATCCCTAAGAGTTTAGCACCAAAAAAGACCAGTGGTCCCCATGGTCAGGAAGGAACAAGCCATTTTTGTCTGCATTGAATGATTTTCTTTATTAAATGTAGAAAAAGTGAAAGAGAGCTTGTATAAAACACCTGATAAGGAAAAGACTGGGTCATTGTGACCAAGTAAAAATTATACAAAAAGGAAGATAGTCCTTTCCTTCTTCCAATCCGGCTCTTCAGGAAGGTAGGGTATATGATGCAGGGATCATGGGGTGTATGTAATACCAACAGTTCAATTGCAGAAATATAAAGAAATCTACCTGTTCATTACATGCACATGGTGGAAAACATGAAAATATCCTTGGAATGAATTTTTTATTTTAGAATTTCTCCCCCACAATTAACTTACGGTTTTCCTAAATTTAAATTGGAGATGCACACAGATAACCTCTAAATATTATTTCACAAAACTTAAGGAGTCTCTATGTTTGGGAAAAGGAGAGTTTAAGTGAAGGATATTAATCTGTTTAATTTTCTCCATTGCCACACATATGCTGTGATGTAAATCCTTCATTTTTCTTTTGTTTGGACTTTAGTTGTATTTTTCAATTAAAATTCACCCAAGAAGAATAGTCTTCTTAAGAAATTTAAGACAATAGGAAACTAAGAATGTCATCATGAAATGATAATATCCAGGAAATTCCAGTAATTAATAGTTTTAAAAGAAAGTTACATTTTTCTCAAATTAAATTCATTTCTATCATATGAACATCTATGGGATATAAACCAAATAGAGAAGGAAACTGGAATATTGATCTCATAGTTCAATGAACATAAAATCGACATTTATTTGCGTAATCATTCATTTTACAATTTCCTAGAGCTGGTAGGTTCTTTGGTATTGGCACCATTAATTTTTATGGCTCCATGCTAAATAAATGTAAAGTCTGCATGAAGGCATATGTTCTCATTACACAGCTTCCAGACTAGAGTAAGTTTTATAGAGTGAGTGATAATAATTGTTAATGCTATTAGGTCTGTGTTTTAAGCCGTTCCACTGTTCCAGAATGTATGCTCGATACAGCAACTGTAGTGTATTTCTAAATCGTCACAGCACTCTACTGAGAAGCATCATGGTATTCATTTAACATCTAAGTTCAGTGAAGCTTAAAAATGTCAGCATTGACTTTCCCAAGGTTACACAACTACTAAATTGAGCTTAGAATTCAGGCTAATATGACTTGTGAAAGAGTATTAGAAATGCTTTTTAAAGTTGGTTAAAATATCCTTAACTACATATTTGTAAAGCAAATATGTATCACCACTATACAAAGAAATTATTCTTTGATAGTTTCTTTGATAGTATAGCAACTAGAGTCAGATCAACTGGGTTTACAGCCAGGTCCTTCCACTTGGGTAGGTAATTCAATTCCTCCCTGACTGAAACCCAGAGTTCATAATATTATCTACCTCATGGGGATATGACGAGGTTTACATGAAAGAGTCTCCCAAAACCACTTTGCTTTCCACAAATAATACATTTGCTAAATGGTAGCTATTATTATTACCTGTGTCTATTATTATTACATTAATTTTAATATATTAATAATATAGCAATAATATTATTAACTTTACTATTGAAGTTATAGTTTCTTTAGAGAAGATGTTAGCACACATCAACACAACTCCAGCGAGGTTGAAAAATGCTTTATGGCTTTGAAATTACATGCTGTTATCTGTGGTGTCAGAAACTTACAGAGATCACAAATATTTATATCTTCTATCGCAACCAGGACAAATTTACAAAGGATAATCCCCAGCAGACCGTATCTATGGAACTGCAGGGACTTGGCTTCTACAGAGTTGCTGCCCCAGGGACAGGAGGAATGTTCTAATCGTTAATCGGATTTTCTCCCAACTCACTGTCCCTTACCACAATATCCTCACGGGGGGAATCTAAATTAACTGAGCTTCTGTTGGGTGCTCAGCGTCGTGCATTTTCCATAGGCACTTTGATACTATCACATTTTCCTCTGAAGGAAATCAACTTATTTGGTAACTTCCTTTCACTGTATGTAGAGATACAGACAATACCTACTTTGATCTTTCAAAGATAACTAGCCGATAGCTTCGCAACATTTGCGGGTGAGAGTGAGAAAAGAGTTATAACTAGTGATTTCATAACCCCACTGTTCTTAAGTTTTAAAAATGTGTATTGTTTTTTCTGGTTTGAATTTCCTAGGATTCGATGAAGCACTGGACGGAGGTAATTCGTATACAAAGATAAAACCGCCCAGAGGGCTTTGGGTTGGGGAACTTGTAGTAATGTATGTGTATATTTATGTAAATTAGTTTTCTAAGATTGAGTACTCCTGAACCGTAGAGACATAAACATTCTTTTAAAAAACTGAAAACAGAAGGAAGGCAGAACAAAATCTAAGGGATATGAGGAAAGGGATTTGAAAACTTTATACCTCTGTGGTTTTCTGTCCAGTGAATAGTTACTTATGGCAACTACTGATTGTCTACTGAGACCAAGTCTGTCTGTTAATTTTGCAGGAATTTTAAATATATGGATTGAACCTACTTTTAAGATAAGAGAAAAGCTTATAACCAAGTACAAGGTAGAAACTGAAGAAATTCAAGATAAAGAGATAAGTGAAGTCCAAATGGAAAAAAAAATACAAATAATAAGAGGAAAGAGAAAAGGTGGTGATGTTGCAGTTGGGAGTTCAAGGATGTGAAGGGTTTTATTTAGGTAATATGGTACAAGAGCAGGGGAAACTGTCTGGGCAAAATGAGAACAAAAACCTGTCTGGAAAGTGTGGGGAACACTTGTCGTTTAGTTTAGCTAGTGTGAAGGGTATAAGAAGACTGCCACTGGTTAAAAGGACGAGGAATCATCTTTGGGGGTGACCGGAAGTCAGGCATGTTATCGTGGTGGTGAAAACCATCCTGACTGTGGCAGTCCTCATATTAACACTTCAAGCTACAGAGAGATCCCAGGACACTGTCACTTTCATACCTGGGAAGGACGAATCATAAAAGAATCTTAGAGTTTCTTTGTTTCCTGTATCCCACATTGGTGACATTGTTTGGATGGTCCTTCTGTATTAAGTTTTTTAATCAACAAAGAAAATTTCCCTGGGAAATGATTGAGCCCTTGATTTCATGGTCTAGGATAACGCTCCTAAGGTCAATAGTTCTTAAGCGCTTTACATATTGCTGCAGATAACTTCTGATTTCCCTGTCATTTTCATCCACATCCCTCTTTGACTTTTTCTAAGAACCTCAGGGAACTGAAAGAGGAACATTTTAAATGTTTTTGGCCTCCCATTTTTGGCAGGTGAAATATTTAGCCCACCTTAATTTCTCCACATGGATAGTTTGAGTTTTCCTTCATTGGGCCCTTTCAAACTCACACCTTCATTTATTTTGTGCTGGTCACTGCTCTGCATTGGCTTCATCACCTTCTTGCCTCATAAGTTAAATAATCCCTAAGGAAATGAGAAAGTATAGCATTGCTGATGGTTCTTTAGGGTCACTGGAGAATACCCCAAATCTCAAATGCTGCCTCAAAGAATGTCACAAGTCCCCCACTAATTCAACAATGAACAAATATTTCCCATGAATCTATGATATTCTAGTAAATTTAGCTCCACAATTCAGCAAAGACCAAGACAAACAGAGAATGGCTCACTGTTTTCATGGAGATTATAAATAAAGAAAAAGACAATACCTACATAGTAAATTGTAAGTTCAATACAAATGAGAAGAGAGCAAGCAAGAGAAATATCCAACAGTGTAAGAGTTGATATGGAGGATCTTTCTGGAGAGGTGACATTTATGCTGAGATCCAAGTGACATAAAGGAGTCAGCCTTGTACAGATGGTCCCCAACTTGCAATGGATTGACTTATGGTTTTTGACTTTATGATGGTGTGAACACAATACATATTTATAGACGCCATACTTTGAATGTTGATCTAGTCCCCGGCTAGTGGTGTGTGGTACAATATTCCCAGGGTGCTAGACAGTTGTGGGAGGGCAAGGATCCAGAAATTCTCAGTTAGCAATGTACTCATGAAGGAAAACAATGAATACTCTACAGCTGTATTAATTAGTTTTCCTATAGCTGAGATGCAGTATCTGACACCCACAATTTAAATAAGGAAAGGTTTTATTTGCTCACAATTTCTGTTCATTATTGGCTGGCTCCAATGCAGAGACACCATGGAGGAAAGGGTGTGGGGGAGCAAACCTGCTTAGTTCATGGCGGCAGGGAAGCAGAGCACAGAAATAGTGGCAGAGAATGGGCTGGGGCAATAGATAGTACCCAAGGTTATGGGCTCCATGACACACACTGACTCACAGCCAGTAGTGTGCTTACTAATCTACTAGGTATTTCTTTTTCCAATGATGTTCAAGAATCAAGATCAGTGGTCCCAACAACATACTGTGTTGCTAAGGCAGGGTGTTTGGCAAGTTAGTTGTATTAAATTTATTATTTTGTTACACTATTTTCAATTTACTCTGAGTTTATTGGAACAGAATTCTATTTTAATTTGAGTAGCATTGTATAGGGGACACAAGAATTCCTGATAGCAGGAATAAATTTGATGTTCTAGAGAAACTGAAATATAAATAGATACACTTTTTGAGGCCCTTCCAAGTGGCAGGCATTTTGAAATGTTTTAAATGAACGTATTGATTTTCTCATTTAATTCTCATAATCAGCCCTATAAATACCTCCCTCTTATAGAAGAAGAAATAATGGCTAAAGGGGACTCGGTATACAGCATGATAAAATTGGAATTCCCATCTGTCTGATTGTGAAGCACATTCTCCTTTCATTATACTTTGTCATATTTCTCCTGTCTTATGCTCTGGTTTCCACCTCATTTGGGTGATAGAACCTAGTATTTCAGCATATCCTCCAACTGAGGGCATCCTTGCAGAATAGTTCCTCACCACGATGGATGCATTTTCTCCAGTTCTTACTCCCGCGAGGCTTGAGTAAGGAACGCAAACACAACTGGACGCCTGCATCTGCATAGCCAAAACTGCCTACGGCAGAGCTATCATTCCTGTTTCTTCATAAGTAGGCTGCATCTAATGGGTGTCCCACGTCTAGGGCAAGAGAATGATTTGCAAACAAGATGCTGTACTGGCATGGGAATTTCAAACGAGGAACTTGGGCTAAATACTGTGAGCAGAGTGTTGTGTCTCTTCGGGTACGCTGGCTGCCTGCCTGGTCAGATTTCAACAAAACGGTGTTACTGTGGTGAGTTTGCCCTGGTGCAGTGGTGCCCTCAGTCTACAAACTCAGAAACCCCATCACATTGGATGCCATGGTAACTGAGCTCAGAGGAGATGAGTGCATAAACCAGAATTCTACTTTGTAGTTTCTAAGGAGAAACATATGTATATACGTCTGAAAATTAAAATCATTGAAGACAATGATGGGTATAGTGGCTTCTGGCTCTGCAGGCATGCTGCATGCATCTCCGTGAGGGATACAACAGCTGCTGGGTCACCGGGAACTGCCGTAGGGAGCCACCAGGGTCTGCTCCGTGAGGCTCATGGCTTTGCGTCCCCTCCAGCTAGCAGCCTCCACTCCAGCTTGTTCTCCCTTCATATGTATTAATACTTCCCGTCTGATTTCAATGCAGTCTTTTCAACCAGCAAAATCATAATCTCTTTTTGTATCTCTTTTCCAGATCATCTTGTGGTGATTGTGATTTTATAATACTCAGGGAGCAATCTTGCTTCTTTAATTTCTATATTCTGGAGAGATGTGCTCTGTATCCTCGGGGTACAATCTGTACGCTCGTTCTGTGAAAATGACAATAGCATTTTTCTCTGAGATATCTGCACTCACAGGAAATTAATTTTCAAAATTTTTGCTGTTATCTGTTGTGGTAACATAAGCCGACTCAAAATGCCATGGCTGAAAACAGCAGCAATGTATTATATCTTATTGCTCTGTGAGTTGATTTGGCTTTTAAATGGTGGTTCCTCTGCCCTGTGTGATACCCATTAGGCCTTTTCAGGTGGCTGAACTCAACTGGCACTTGGGGTAGACTGGAAGATTGAAGGGTGCTCCACCCCACCGACCAGGTCACATGTCTCCTCCACAGGGCTCTTCATATGACTAGGTTAGGTCCCTTCATTGAATATTGGTCTAAGTGATCTTCACTGGCAGTTGGCCTTCAAAACAGAGGAAGTGAAAGCTGCAAGTCTTCGCAGGTCAGAGACCAGAATGCAACATTCTGTTGGTCAAAGAACATCACAAGGACGCCCCTCATTCAAGGAGAGACAGACTCTGCCTGTTGATAGGTGCAGAGCATAATAAGGAACGAACTGAGAGTGGTTGGCTATCTTTGATGATGGTCTACCCTTTACCGTTTAACTACAATAGTTTCAATAGGCAAAATAGCCTCATCTTCTAGGCCAAGTTTTCTTGTATTGCCAACATCGTCTTGGAGTCTAACATTTCATCATCTAACTAAAGTCTTCCTGAAATGACCCCTTCAGGTGCAGCTTCTCGGGCAAAGCTGACAGGCCACAGTTCTTCGTATGCAAATACCTTGAACACAGAGTGCATTTTATCTGTGTTACACAAACCAGCATACATTGGCATATGGCAAGCAGGGAAACCATATTATAGTCTTGCTAAAAAACAAAAGAGCCTGTGGGACAGCACACAGAATTCACTGGCCCTGGAAATTCAGAAGTCCATTTGGAAACATGTGACAAGTTCTGCATACTCTGAGGACTGAAAATATTTGTTTATTAGGGCCTAGTTCTGCTCCTTGGTTAGGGTTCTTTGCAGCGTTTAATTTTGGCCTGAGTTCTTGAGTCTGTTCTCCAAATCATCCTTTCTTGTCTGTAAGAAGAGAGCCGTATCTACAGGTGAGTAGTTTTCTCAGTTCACTTGCAGTCTTTTTAAGATTTAAGGCTCAAAGCCTTTTTTAATGTTAATTTTGAACAATCTCTAGGACTTTTCATCAAAGTTTTGCAAACCACCCTTACAAATTTTGTGGGCCTTCAATGAATCAAATTCATCCCATTTCATTAGATGAAAGACAGGCCCTCAAATTGCTTAGAAACAGGTCTACCTCTACTTAAGAGGTAGGGTATTGGTTAGGGTATTATAGAACATTTGTAAGAGTCTTAAAAGCCCTGGCTACCCTAGCTTAAATGTTTCTGATTTTCAATAAGTGATCTTATTAAAGAAATCTATACCTTTAATTTTATTTTTACCACAGGGCCATATTTTACTGGCAGAGTTCTAGATTTTACATTTTCCTGAGGCCATTTTTTATTTTGAAAAATTTTGTTTTTTCCTCCCCTGAGAAAGTTTCTAGGCTGATATGGCATTGGAACTATTTCCCTTCATTTCTGCATGAGAATTGAGCATTTCTTTATTTAATACCTCTCTCTCTCTCTTTCTCTCTCTCAATGCTTTATCATGTATAGCTAAAACAAACCAGCACATTTCACATTCTTCATATTCTTCTAGAATTGTCCTCAAACAGGTCCACAATTTCATTAGGTACATTCTGTAATATTTTACATTTCCACAATTTCTTCCCAATTTATAGCACAGCTCTGCCTTTTTCTGGCCTTTGCTAGTAATTTCCTCACCAACCTTTCTGCCTCCCAATACTTTTCTCACTGTCCTTCATATCTCTGCTACCACCAAGTCCCAGAAGTAAGGCACCAGCTTTAGCTTTTTGTTGTAGCAGCACCTCTGTTCTCAGCTTCCAGTATCTATAACTTCCGTTCCTAAATTTAGTGACATAAAAGCAATGATAATATTTACACATCATTCTGTAGGTTGAATGCAACAGGACACAGTGGGGATGGTCATTCATTGATCTAGAATGTCTTCTGTCTCATCTGAGGTCAATCAAAGAACTGGAGGAGGTGGAGAGGAAGTAACTGGAACAGCTATACTGGGCTCCTATGGCTAGAACTTGATTTTCCTGGTTGATTTTGTGGTTTGGTTCTTTTCCCCATGGCTGGCTCGGGTTTAGTTAAAAGCAGGGTAATCTCCGAGAAGTTAGACTTCTTACATGATGGCTGACCTCCTTTTGAAGAGGTGGAAGCTACCAGGAAAGATGAAATGGACTCTATCTCTTACTGATGAAAATATATGTGCATAGAAGGAGGAAAGAATTGGTGGCCACTACTGGAGACTATCAGCCAGAGAATTTTTTGTCTTGGGATTCTTCATACATTCCTCATCAATACTTATAAGAAGTACATGTGACCTAGGGAATTTCTATACACTAACACATAAGCATTATTTTAAGAAACAACCCTTATTATATGAAATGTACTCCCATTTTCTAACGTACTCATTCATTCTTTTAAATTGCAAGGTGGATTTGAAAGTTATTTTACAACTCGTGGGTTGAGATGAGTAATTCAAAGTGCAATGATTTTGATGAAAGCACTTTATTGCATATATAACAAAAGCAAATGTAAATGAAAATGCTCTTCCAATTGATTTGCAGAATGTCGTGCACCTTGAGTAAGGCAGAGACAGGTTAGAATTATGGGTTTGAGCTAAACCAAAGCTCTGACATCCCACTCAACTTTCATGCCACGCTGTTAAGGTAGTTTCACACCTTGCTTTGTTTTGTTCCATCCAAACATTAATTCGAGTTCTCTGCTTTTATTACCACCAGATCCAGGACTGTAGCGCGGGTCCTACAACTCCAACCCCAGTCCTTCTTATACAAGATCATACTTTCTTGTTCCTACTGCAGACAGACCAAGGGTCTTTGCGACTTTCATCCCTGAGCAAACATTTTAATTTTTAAAAATTGTGGATAATATTATGGGACTTATGAAAATAAAAGTATCTCTCAAAGCTGAGGTATTGTGAGTTGCAAAAAGAGAGTTACTGTGAGCACAATTCTGCTGAAAGTGGGAAATGTGTCTCTCACCTTGAGAATCAGTCTGTTCCAGGATCCCACAGTGTGGACATTATTTCCCTCCAATTGATGCACATTTCCCAGTTTGAATTGCTTACTTAAATATATGTCTATGGCAGAACAGAAAAAGTTAGTTTCCTGATTTTGTAGCATGGGCAGAGAAGATTTTGTAGATGCTACTCTTTGCCATGAATAATATAATGAAAGACACAGCGTTTTTCTCTCCTTGCTTTCCTAGTTACGAAGGGTATACAAGACTTAAGAGATTGTCTTTTAAAATGCAGATGTTAAAGGGTTCATATTTGTTTACTGGTAATATATGGAGTTCAGACTAGATAATCTTTAAGAGTCGTTCAAATTCTAGAATTCTGTGTACCAAGTTTTTCCCTGAGAGAAAATACTGACCCCTGTTGTGTCTATTTTTCACCTCTTAGGTCAAGAGCACTGACAGATACTAAAGCATGATTTAATGTTACACTTTCTTTCTAATAAGAAAAATGTATTTCTGAAGGATAGATTGACAAAGGACATGGCAAACTTCCAAAATTAACTGTGAAAGACAGAGCATCTAGACATGACTGAAAGCCACACATAACCTCTGTGCCCAAATATCTCATTCAAAAATGTCACTTTCTGCTTATTCAATACTATTGTCATTATGCTATTTTAAGCACTAAAATTTGTGTTCTGGAGCTGAACAGGAATTACTGCTTCTATCTTTGGGCTTATTAGAAATAATTTAAAATTCATTTCAAAGTGATAGAAATCACCTTTTTATTTTGGTTGAATAAGGTTATATGTTGAAATTCAATGCAAGTTTTATTGTCTTAGCAGTATTTTAGCATCTAAGCATGGAGTTCAAATCTATTTTTAAGAACCTTATAAAGAAATTACATTTTAACATGAATTTCTTTTTACATTTTAGTTTCTTAGAGTAAGTATAAAATAGAATAAATTATGAGATGACGTTGCCTAACATTTCAGGCACTGATTTATACAGATAAACTTTTTAAAAGGATATATATGATAGTTGAAACATATTTTCATTGCTCTACAAGTTACTTACTAAATATTTACACCATGATAAAAACCAGATGATTAATGAGGAGAAATATTAGTATACTAGAAAAGAAAATATTCTGTGCTCTGATTTTCCAGAGAGAATTATGAGTCTGTAAGAGGAGTGTGGAATGAAAATAAGATAATGTACAGACAAAAATCCCCCTTTTTTTGAAGGAATGGATCCATTTACTCATGTGGGTCACTTGCGATTTAATTAACATCTTTTTCTCTAAGTAATTTTCATCCTTCCATTTAAAGAAAATTGATCAATATTAAGGAAAAGGACGTGGAACAGAACTGCTTGAATTACATAAATCTGCCTGCATCCATTAAGCTTTCTTTACCAATGAAGGGAAGAGAAGGGGAAAGAAACTTGCCCAGATCCTGAGGGATTCCTGGGAGAATTGCTGTCCAGCAGCTGAGGAAATGGAAAAGAGTTGAGCAGGGAGTAACTCTGCCGAAGGAACAACGAACAGCTGAATATGGGTCAGGTTTACGTACTGTCACTGTGGCACAAACTAGAGGTTAGAGAATCAGATCAAGCAGAGGCAGAATAAGAGGATGTGGTGGGAGTGTGCTCTTGGGCAGGTGTCTGGAATGAGAAATTTATTCTTTCAAACCAGGCGTGGTGGCACATTCCTGTGATCCCAGCCCTGGGGTGGGTGAGGCAGGAGGATCTCTGTGGGTTCCAGGCCAGCCTGGGCTACACAGTGAGTTCAAGGCTAGCCTTAACTATATAGTGAAATCTTGCCTCAAAAAAAAAAAACCTAAATAAATAAATAAAAATAGATAAATTTATTCTTTCTATGAGAGGTCTTTACTTACTTTGTAGACTGATTCTTTCCTGGACATTCTGGGGAGAGAAAGAGAGAGAGAGACAGAGAGACAGAGACAGAGACAGAGATTGAAATTCTAAACGGAATTTTCTGCCAGAGGAGACATTGATGCCATCATATCAGGCATTAGGGCTTCAACATAGAATTTGTTTTGGGGAAGAGGAACACAATTCAGTTAATATCAGCTGGGATCATCTCACAGTTACCTTAAGAGTCATATGCTAGCTCTGTTTTTTCTTGTAGACAATATCCATAATTGGTTTGGCATTGAAATTGTCCTCCTGGTGTAAATGGGTTGTTTTTGGATTCTTTCTTATAAATACTTGTTCCACCTTAAAACTAAGTATGTTGTGTTCTGGAATAAAAGCTCCCTGCTTTAGTCATGTCATAGATATAAAGGAACTTCATTTTTTTAATGTTTCTTTGCAAACTAAAGAAATACCTTTTACTCACGCTTTGAGGATAACACAAACATCGATCTCACCTATTCTCAGGGACACGTAATTCGTCTGGGAAAGAGAAGTGTGGTCATTAGGCTTGTCTGTTTGTCTGTCTGCTGTTGCTTTTCTGAACACTATACTAGCCCTAGATCTACCACTGACTGCTTATGATTAAAGAGAGCAGAGTAAAATTCCTACTTTAAATATACTTCCCCATATAATGGAGCTACCATTTCAACGATACACCCAAGTTCCTGGCCTCAGGTTAATCAACCACTTTTTTTTTTTTTTTTTTTTTTTTTTTTTTGTGCTGCCGGGATCGAACTCAGGCCCTTGTGCTTACAAGGTCAACCACTTTTAGAGCACCTCCCTACTCTAAGAATTTCTCCGGCCTCCCAACACTGAATCTTTAGAACTCACCAGTCAATGGCAAATATTGGCCCAGAGTCTGAGTTACTTAGTATAGAGTCTAGAGATTCCTTGTGGTTGGGAATAACTGGTAACAGCTTCAAAGAATTTTCCGGGTGAGTTTTGTTCTTCTAAATCCTGATTTTTTTCAAAATCCTTCCAGTACTATATCAACCTTTCTCACTCATATATAGTTTTACTTTTTTCATCAGTTTGGACTTTTATAATCTGATGATTTATTTAATTCACATGAAATCTAATTAAAATTAGATTTCAAAACCAGTAAAGTTTATACCAGGATGGGTGGTACAGGGAAGAGCTATTGGTTGCTTTGTTCATTCCTAAAGAATGATTGAAGAGTTTTCACTCCGGTATGTATGCAGTCTTTATAACTTTGGGCACTAAAGAATTTCACTGCTGGAGTCCCCTGCTACATAACATCCAGAGTTTGCTAGTATGGATTAAGGAGGAAAAGTCCAAATATATTACAAAACTTCTCTTCAAAAATCTGTTTGATTGTAGTGCGTACAATGATCATGATAGGTACAATGGAACTGAATATTTAAAATGGCAAATAACCTAGCAAAGCGAAATACATACTCACTGTTAGAAGATTGAATTGATTCTCTCTTGTTGAAGGTAGATTGATGCATACAGTAGCCACCTAATAATCCTTAAGCACTTTCCTCTTTTTAAATAAGACTTAGAAAAAAATCTTAGGTCATAAATTATGCCACTTAAAAAAAAAAAGGAGAATGAGTGCCTACCGATTTCTGCCTTAAGAATCCTCTCTGTCTCTTTAAGCTATAAGTCATAGAGAAGCCTGATTATTTCCTCAAGGTTTGCACTTGGAAGCTATACTGTCAACTTATATTGCATGCTGCCTTCTAGAGCAGGTGACTACATTCTGTCGCACTGCACAATGATGATAATCATTATAATCATATATCAACACAATGAGATCATGAGATACTATAACAAGATTCCAGTACCTCCCCCGGGTGCTAAACAATGGATTACAGTTACGAACGTTTACCAGCATTCTGCACCTTTCTGGATGGTGTCAGAAGCTACTGTTCTGTCAGAAGGGAGTGCGCGGGAGACGCCAGAAGAGGGATGCACTGATACACATATTTGTTGTGAGTTTCCAGCAGTCATTCTTGAAACTTATGCATCATTCCCCGGGTTACTGTCTTTTAAAACTCTCGAAGGAGTTGTAATGTGTTAGTGGAATATATCTAATAAATTCATTTCAAGACAGCATTTGGGATATCATAAGAAATCTTATGAACAAAAACAGACAAAAATACACCATAATCGACAATACCTGCAGATTTGAGGATTAACCTGTCTAGCCTCGTAAAACTTTGACATCAATTTCCCTTGAAGTATGGGCTCCATCTTCATGGAAGCTATTTATCTGAAGCAAGACAGAGATTAAGTAAATCTAGCAGACCAGGGAATGTTTATCCTAAATGAAAGCAAGATACGGTCACGTGTAACAACCGCATCGGTGTAAGGGCTCAACTCTATGCTGTTTTTGCAACCATTTGTGCTAACAGACTCTGGATTTTTGGGGTTCTCCTGAGTTTCTTTCTCACTTACTTTTTGCAGGTTATTTTTCGCGAAGTTTGTGATTGCTGTTGCCCAACAAGCTTCATTTCCTTTTAAAATTCTAAGGTAGAGGAGCGAATAGTCTTGGCTTTAATGCACTTATCTGTTGGATTATTCAGTCGCAAGTCCAGAATTCCTAGCATTCTTCTCATCTGACTTTTTCTAGCGTGGGAACATTTGACCCTGTGGTTCGCTTTGCATGTAAGCCTCAAGCTAGACATGCAGTTGACCATTCCTATCGAAACTTTATAGCAGTAAGTGCAAACTGTTTTTGAACGCTTCCCCACCATATTCAACCGTTTCACGACTCCTTTTCTCCTTTCAGGGTCGGCCAAACCGAGACCCCACAGTGACGAATATTCAAAGAAGATCCCCCCTCCGAAGCCCAAGAGGAACCCCAACACTCAGCTGAGCACCTCTTTCGACGAGGCCTTCGTCAAGAAGCGCGGGCCGCGGAGGACGTCGCTGCCGCGGGACTCGTCGCTCTCGCAGGTCTGCGGCCCGGCGGGGGACCCCGACGAGGAGGAGCCCGTGTACATCGAGATGGTGGGCAACATCCTCAAGGACTTCCGGCGGGAGGACGACGACCAGAGCGAGGCCGTCTACGAGGAGATGAAGTACCCCATCTTCGACGAGCCGGGCCCGGAGCCCCGCGCCGAGGCGGAGCCCCAGGCCGGCCCCGAGCCCGCCGCCCGGCCCGCCGCGCCCTGCGACATCCCGCCGCCCTTCCCCAACCTGCTCTCGCACCGGCCCCCGCTGCTGGTCTTCCCGCCGGCGCCCGCGCACTGCTCGCCCAACTCCGACGAGTCCCCGCTGACCCCGCTGGAGGTGGCCAAGCTCCCCGTGCTGGAAAACGCCGCGTACATGCGGCCGCCGCCCGCCGCCGCCGCCTCGCCGCCCGCCGCCGGCCACGCCAAGCCCGACAGGGAGCCGGCCGGGGCGCCGTCCTCGTCGCCCCCGCCGCCCTCCGCCCTGTACCGCGCCCAGTCCCCGCACGGCTACCCCAAGAGCCACTCGGCCTCCCCGTCGCCCGTCAGCATGGGCCGGGCCCTGACCCCGCTCAGCCTCAAGCGGCCGCCGCCCTACGACGCGGTGCACGCCGGCAGCCTGTCCCGCGGCCCGGCCTCGGGGCCTCCCGCCGCGCCGCGGCCCGTGTCGCAGGACGGCGCCAAGATGGTCCACGCCGCGGTGAACACCTACGGGGCGGCCCCCGGCGGCGCTCGGTCGCGAACGCCCACCAGTCCCCTGGAAGAACTGACCAGCCTCTTTACCTCAGGACGCAGCCTGCTGCTGAGGAAGTCGTCCAGCGGCCGGCGGTCCAAAGAGCCGGCGGAGAGTAAGTGCGCAGGGTCCGGAGGCGCGGAGGGAGAGCGTGCAAGGCCCGGAGCCCCGCAGAGTGAGCGTGCGTGCTCTAGAGCCGCAGAGAGTGAGCATGCAAGGTCTAGAGCCCCGCAGAGTGAGCGTGCATGCTCTAGAGCCGCAGAGAGTGAGCGTGCAAGGCCCGGAGCCCCGCAGAGTGAGCGTGCATGCTCTAGAGCCGCAGAGAGTGAGCGTGCAAGGTCCGGAGCCCCGCAGAGTGAGCGTGCATGCTCTAGAGCCGCAGAGAGTGAGCGTGCAAGGTCTAGAGCCCCGCAGAGTGAGCGTGCATGCTCTAGAGCCACAGAGAGTGAGCGTGCAAGGGCTGGAGCCACGCAGAGTGAGCGTGCAAGGTCTAGAGCCGCAGGGAGTGAGCGTGCAAGGTCCGGAGCCCCGCAGAGTGAGCGTGCGTGCTCTAGAGCCGCAGAGAGTGAGCGTGCAAGGTCTGGGACTGCAGAGAGTGAGCGTGCAAGGTCTAGAGCCCCGCAGAGTGAGCGTGCATGGCTCAGAGCTTTGGAGAGTGAATGTGGGTGGTTTAGAACTACAGAGAGTGAGCATGCACGGTCTAGGTCCACAGAGAGTGGGCGTGCAAAGTGTAGAACTGCTGAGAGTGAGCGTGCACGGTCTAGGTCCGCAGACAGTAAGTGTGCGCGGTTTAGCGTTAGGGAGCCGGAAAGCCCAGAGTAAAACTCAAAAGCAAAAGGAAAACAGACCACGGCAGACAGGTAAAGCACAGCGCACGCGATCTCTGTTCCTTTTTGTTCAGACGGGAAAATGTGCCACGCACATTTTACTCTCAACAAGCCAAACAAAATAGTATATTCTGAATGCGAACCAGAAGAATTGAAATGGACAGCCTGCACATTATTAACATTAAGAAGAAGAGTAGCCAGGGGGTCGGTGCAGACCTGGGAAGGTTGAGGCAGGAGGATTGCAAGTTTGAGCCCAGACTGGACAGTTTACATAGAACATGTACAGTATCAATCAATTAATCAGTCAATCAATAAATGAAGAAGGCCAGGGATGTAGTTTAGTGCAAAGGCCCAGGGTTCAATCCGTGGTATGAATAAATAAATAAACAAACGAATGAGTGAATGATTTTTTTAAAACAATGTAAAATCTAAATTCCTACAATAGGCCCAAGAAGTGTAATGGAGAAAGCAGAGCCCACTACGGAATTTTTAAGTAAAAACTTTGATTTTGATGGGAAAAATTAAACATTCACATCGGGAATGGTTAAATGTCAAAACATATCCTTCATTTTAAGACTGCTTGAGGAAGTCTAGATCAGAAAAGCTGTGTGGAAAAGAAAGCAATGCAAATAGAATTTAGAACCTTAAAAAAAATACAAATGATTCTATCTACGTATTTGAAGTTGTTATATTCTCTCCTTAACTGTAACCTAGAATACAGTCACTGTTTTCCTTTTAAAGGTAATTCACGTCTTATTTTTATGGCATTCTTCCTAGTTCCACTGATACATAAATAACAGAAAAGTCCCTAAATTGGTGAAAACTACTTTCAGCACTTGATTTCAAAGATCAAGAAATGTGCACAGCAGCATGACTAACCCTTGTATAATCCCTAAATAAATCACTTCACTCAGAGATACTAAAGTTAAAATAGATCTCTATCCATTTTCCTCATGTCCATTTTATTAAATTATATGAGTTTCTTTTATTTAAAAGATGCCTCAGGCAGCTAAAGCTGATGTTGATCATTTACATCTCAGATGATGCCACCATACAATTTTGTTATCTATTTATACAGCTACACTGAAGATTTTCCCTAAAGAAAATGAAATCCACAATACTTTTGGTGATGAAGATGGTGATGGCATTTTTTTTTCTTTTGTGCCAGAAATCGAACTCAGGGCCTTGCGCTTGCTAGGCAAGCACTCTAACCACTGAGCTAAATCCCCAGCTGAGGGTGCATTCTTAATGTAGTTAATATTCACTGGTAGTTTTAAACCACTTTTTGGTTTTTTTTTCTTTACCTAGAGAGATTTATGAAAGCGTCAGCTACTTAAATAATTCCTCCCAAAACATTTTGATTGCCTCACCAAAAAGTAGCAGTTTCTAATAGTTGAGACGTACCTAGAGTTACGTTTGTGCATACTTACATCAAATTATTTTACAAATTGAACTAAAAGTGGAAACAACCTCTTTTAGAGCAATAATTATCAAGGAGGACAATTTTGTCCCCAGGGATATATGGCAATGTCTGGAGACATTATTGGTTAATACAATGTGGGTGCCACTGGCATTTATTGAACATGGGCCGGGGATATGGCTGAATAGCCTGCTATGCAAAATAACCCAGTCTGGAGAGAGAGAGAGAGAGAGAGAGAGAGAGAGAGAGAGAGAGAGAGAGAAGGGAAGAGAAGAGAGGAGAGGGAAGGAAGCGAGGGAGGGAGAGAGAGAGACAGAGAGACTGACTGATTATATTATCAAGTTCACAATGTAAATAGTGCCAAGACTGGGAAACCTGGCTAGATAATGTATTAAAATTTAAGGTTTCTCAACTCGATTAATTTGGTTTTCACACAGATAAAGTTTACAGAATAAAATAAAAAATAAACTAATTTACTTTTAAAATCCATTAATTGGACATGTGACATTCAGAAAAGTTTGATCTCAAAACTGGAGAAACTGGGGATTTCTCCCTACCTACCAGCTTCTTGGGAGCAGCCTTACCAGCTGCAGTTGGCAGCTATACCAATTAGCTAGAAAAAGTATATGTAAGAGAAATGATTAACTAATGAAGCTATTTCAAGAAAAATCCATCTGTTAGAACCAGCCTATGTGGTGTATGTCACAGACTCCTCTACCCTATTTCAAAATGTGCTTTGTGTGCTTCTAGTGGAAGAGTGATCCGGGGTCTTTACGGCTTTTAGAGAGCCAGACATTGGCTCCTTTCCCACCTGCTATTAACCACGTAACGGCTTTTTAGAAGAAGGTCAGGCCTGAGCTTTGATTAGCCTCAACATTATACTTTACCAAATTGAGAAAGAAGAAAAATGCAAATTATCCAAATTAATAATTAAATTGCTGTTTTCTTTTGACTCTAGAGGAAAATAGAAAGATACCATCTGATGCTACCAAAATCATAAGGATCCTTAAAATCATTCTGTGGTGCAAAAAGTAGAAGGAAATTTGCTGACGACTGAGAATTAACCAATAAGTGTCACACCTCACTCCTTTATTATTGCCTCACAGGGTTTGTGGACACCTATTGATGCTTTGGGGACAGAATAGGTGACATGAAAGAGTCTAACATTCACGACTCCTAAGTACTACATCTTATTTTTTTTCAACATTTTAGATTTTTTTTTTTTTTTTTTTTTAACATTTCAGGGATTGGAGGAAGACTGGCATGGCTGTTTTCATCCCCCTTTTGCTTTACTGGAAAAGTCAATTTTGATAACTTTCTGGCATTTGGTCTAAAACAAACAAAATCTTGTGTTTTTAATTTTCGTGGCTCGGGATGAAACCTAGGACCTCACGCTTGCCGGGCGAGTGCTCTGTCACTGAGCTACACTCTAACCTTCATTGTTTTTATTTCTGGAACGGAGTTTCACTGAATTTCCCAGTCTGACATTGAACTTGCAATCTTCCTGTCTCGGCCTCCCAGAGTGCTGGAATTATAGGTGTGTATCACTGTGCCTGCCACAATATTTAAAGAAATGTATATCAAATAACATTTACATCTTCAGTCTTATTTTTAATAATGTGTAAAAGGCACAGTAATCTATAATGAAGCAATTTCATATTTTGAAGGTTTATAAGTGTTGATGGGTATTGGGAGAATGGAAACAGACAAAATGAGATAAAAGTGGTAGATTATGACAATTTCACATTGTCATTATATCACAATTTTCTAAACACTGGCCTTGTGCTAACTGCTTTAGGAAATATTTCTCCTCAGTGGCAGTAACATTGTTGTCTATGACTAAATGAAGACATTTAATAATCTCTATAACTCATTTTTATTGTACATTTCTGACTTTGTGCAGAGAGATGGATTATGCAAGGCAGCTAAGAAGTGATTAACTCATACGTTAATGGTATAATTTTTTTGTGTGTCCACTTAAGTAGTAAGCCAGGTACAAATATATTTTACAGGAAACTTTTGAAAATCAATTTTGGTTTTTCTACCTATCATGTTTATCTTTCTTTCACATGTTCTTATTTTGTACATCCCTCATGACTTCGATTTGAATCTTTAGAATACCTCAGTCATGAATGAGCTGTTTGGTTTCAGTAAATCACATGACAAGAATTATAGAAATTAATAAGTAAAAGAGGAAACTTTTTTCCCTCCATCTTAGTCCACAGTGTGCTGCTAAAATAAAGTGCCTGGGGCTGAGTAGTTCCTAAAGTACAGACGTGTATTTGGCACGTGGTTTTGGTAGCTGGAAAGTCCAAGAACATGGCACCAGGAGGGTCTTTAGGTTTCAGCATCCCATGGCAGAAAGTGGACAGATAGGGGCCGGCAAAAGTGAGTGAGCCAGAGAGGGCCAAGCTCACTTGCATAACAAGACAGCTCGCGGTGACTAAGCCACGCCCCTGAAAATGGCGCGAAGGAACATCAGGGAGCAGCGCTTCACGGTTTAGGATTACTGGAGAAGCCACTGCAGCGATGTATTCTAATTCAGCTTTTTAAACATTTTTAAATAAATCCCAAATAATTTTTTAAATCAAAAAGAATGATTTTGGCAAGGTATCTGTCAAAATATATTTTTAATACATGCTGTTCTCATGCATATTGAAGACTCTTCCATGAGACATTCTGGTGGTTGAGCTTGGAATGTTGACTCTTAACAATCCTGGTGACACTGATGCCTCCTGTCAAGCGGCACCTCAGTGATGTATTAGCCAAACATCAGCAGAATCATTTACTTGTATGCAAGAGGGGAGTCTATAACATACTGCTTTTATCTGAGTTTATGTAAGAGAAAGATGGAAGACAAGAGAAAGGAAATAGACACAGTATGAGTGAATACTGTTGTCCTTTCCTTAACCAAGCGACTGATTAGGTGGCAGTTTGTGAAGATGGTTGAAGGGATTTGGATGGATCAACAGAGAAACAATTTCAGACACTCTCAGTTTTAGGCCTCTTCAGTCCTCATCATTGGGAAGGTGATATTAACATGCCATTTGTAAAAACTGAGGGACAGTTTGCCCAGTGATATAAACAGTAAATCTGGGATATGAACTCAGATTATTTGGTTCCAGAGTTCCTTGCCTTATGACGCTTTATACTTGATTCATCTTTTCAGCTTCTTTCTCTGTCCTGTTGCCATTGAAATTCACCAGCTATCACCAAACTCATGAGTCATCACCTCCATGCCTATCTACTTAATAAAAAGCAAAATCAGCATGAATGGCGTGGAGCAAGCAATAATTGTCATCAGTGTAGGAAGGCACAGGTGAATCTGTCTAGCATCTCCGAAATTTACTGTGAGATATGTCAGTCACTGCGAAGTGCGTGGATCCTGCCTTCTAAGCTGTGCCCGAGGCAGGTGTTCTGGCCTGTGGGGCTCAAAATCTCCTAAGTGATGTAGGCAAAGAGACGTAAGTATAGAACTCAGCACCCCTAAGTGCAACCTAAGGATGTATGTGCAGGCATTGTCAGTTTGTCAGATTGTCCACACTGACCAAAGTATTTCCACTAGTTGAGTCCATTTTGGGATGAAGATTTTTGTCTTCCGCTGCTTACATCTTAGTCATAGCTATACAGTTACTTAACGGCTCATGGCTATCTCAAAAAGAAAAAGAACCAATTGATCAAAAGCCCCCACCAATGTCTGAAGCAATGAGAGCCCTGGCAGTGCGGAGCCAGAAACTGACACAGGTAAAACCAACCAAAGATCTCCAAAAAGACCCTTTGAAAATGTTTCTCCGCAGGCCCTCATTTCTTTTTAGACCCATGTTACTGTATAGTTGACAGAATCAGATGCTTATCTTTAATTAAAAAAAATACACCTCTTCAGGAAAGCGCTGGCCTACTTAATTATTCTTTTTTAAGCAAAACAAATTTCTATTCAGGATGATGAGGTTAAATCTAGTAAAAGTAAAATTCCTCAATTTTGAAAATGCGTGCGACTCCTTGGTTAATTGGGACCATGACATTGTCTGTTTTTCTCATTCAGTTTCTCCAAGGATTGCAATATAGAATCACTGAAGAAGACATAATTTCATAAATAATTACTCACCTTTCTGGGGGTAGACAGCAGCTGTCTTTGATTGATGTAGGCAGACGTGTTTATCCGTAGTGTTTATATTCTCCGGCTGCTGAATCTTTAAGTGCAATTTCTTGTCAGCAATTTAATCAGTAATTTTCTCTGTTAGGAAGCACCCTCCCTGCTGTAGGTTTATAAAATGCAGAAAGAGTTTCAATTCAGAAATGAAACTGTACTGTTCTACATAAATAAAGCTCATACATGTAGTTGAAACAATTTGTTTTTTTATTTTTTTTTTTTTTTATTTTTTTTTTTTTTGGTGGTGCTGGGGATCGAACTCAGGCCCTTGTGCTTGCAAGGCAAGCACTCTAATCACTGAGCTAAATCCCCAGCCCCAACAATTTGTTTTTTTAAAACAATATTTTTTCAGTCATATTTAATTTTACACACACGAAATATGCTAAAACTGATTTCTTTTGATTTCTTTTCCTGTTCAATTAGCTGAAACAGAAAATTTACTGTTGGACTTATTTACTATCAGGTATTCTCAAATAATTTGACATCTACAATTAATTAATATTACGGTTAAAGAGAGGAGGTTCCTACCAGCCACATCTTACATCCTGGTGGGTGTCCTGCGTTCTAGAAGTCTAATACAAGCCTTGATGTCCCAAGAGGTGGTTTTCATCCTGGTAAATCACTTTTAGATGTTGGGTAAATCACTTTGCCTTCTAGTGCCTCAGTTTTCTCATTTTCAAATAAAAATGTCAGATGTTAAGATTCTGAGTGTCTTTTGCCACCTCGTTCAGTGCTTCAGTGGATTACTGGACACTCTGTGACCCACAACAAACTTTCTGTCTCTGAGCCTGCCCATTGCTTGGTTAAAGGACTTTCCCACTAAAGTCCATAAAATAATGTGCTCTAATTTTAAATTCCCACGCAAAAATCTATCAGCTACACGGAGTTGTTCATACGACACTATCGTTTGAGTATTTATTTGTCCTGTACTGGTATGACGCATATTCTGATGGATTGTGATTTTTTTCCCCAAAAGAGAGAAGGCTGAGGAGGTCGAGGACCGTACCTTTCCGTTATTTTTCTTGGTATAACGCATATTGCAACACAATCTTTCTCAATTGAAGCATGATAAATATTTATTGAGCTTCTTGAATTAATAGGCCTAGTGAGTTGAGAAGGCTATTGAACTTGAGAGAAAGAAAGCTGTGTGAGAAATGGTTGACAATTAAGTGGAAAAAAATCAGATTCTATGACTTAGAAAATTTCACACTGAAATCAATATAGTCGTTTAGCAAAAAAGTAACCATGCTGAATGCTGAATTCATTGCTTCTGATCTTAAGTGAAATGTATAAAGAAATAGTCATTTTGTTCCAGGCAGATTTATAGGGAAAAAAGATATAAAAAATATGGTCATCGAACGTTCAAGTGCAGACCATTTTGTAGATAGCAGACCATCATCAGTTTCTGTACAAATGGATAAGCTGTGAAAATGGATCCCTTTTTGGTGTTTGAAGATTTAAAAAGATACATTAAGAAAAAGAAGATAAAAGACTAACCTTTTAAGAAAGAGTTCAAGGGGTTGGAGATTTACCTCAAGGGGTAGAGCGCTTGCCTAGCAAGCACAAGGCCCTGAGTTTGATCCCCAGCAACTCCCCCCAACAAAAGTTTGAATCTGCTCAACATTATGAGTTATTGAACTCAAATAGTAAGGAGAATGAGAACAATGGACGTCATTGGAGGAAAGGCACTAAAGAAATCCGGGAGCTATGCTTGTGTCACCAGCGGTTATGAATGCAAGGGTTCCCAGCTAGAAACAAGCTTCAGTTCTAAAATACTTGAAAATCTTGTCCTAATTTTCAAAAAGTTAGTTTTTCAGAATTAGGTAGATGGATGGCAATCCCAGATTTAATAAGGCGTCGGTGGTGTGTGGTGTTTCTCAGCTGACGCAAACTCTGTTGCTTGCTGATGGAAGCTGTATTAATTAAATTTTCTACTCCTAGCAGAATAACCAACCAGCCAGAGAATCTGGGCTATTGCTATTCCCATATGAAAAGAGTAAAAATACCAAGGAGAATCTAAAAGGGAAGGAAAGAATGTTAGTGGCATGAATTTTGAAACAGCATATACTGTCTACACAGAACAGTTGAAAAAAATAAGGAAAACATTCACATCCGGAAGTCCACAATTTTCTTCTGACCATTGATACAGAAGGAAAAAATTCCCCTTACGTTTCCCACTGGTCAAGTTTCAGTTGCATTCAATAAAATAACATTTCTCTAGTTTTGCCATGCAGTCCTTGTTATAGATGGAACTAATACAATTAAGCCAAGAAGGAATACAGATAAAATAAACAGTAGTGAGAATCGTAAAGATTGGGAACCTACTGGTATGGTCCAACATCGGATCTATCTAGAGGCTATACATGGGTAATTTCTCTGAATCTTTTTGTTCTGTGACACAACTAAGAAATTCCAAGAACTAGAAGGATGGGAAAGGATTTAGTCGTTAGCAATACCCACATACAGCACATCAAAATTGCCTCTATCTCCACAAACTAGTTTTGTTCTTTTGACTGATTAGTTATTAACCACTTACCAGTGATCAATGATGAGACATCTGTCAAAATGATGAAAGGTTTTCGTTAGTGTCAGACAGGCCTGAGGGAAATTTCAGACACAATAAATTAAAAGTTTCTTTCATAGTGGCCTTGTTTGGTGTATTGATATTCTCACTTGAAGCCTGAAGAATTTACTTGAGTTTCTGACAAGCTGTATGTATGCCTATCTAATATAATCTATAATAAAAATTCTCCAGCGAGGCTTTCAAGGGGGGAAAAAAGCTCGGTTCTACATATGTGTGTGTGTGTGTGTGTGTGTGTGTGTGTGTGTGTGTGAAAAAACTGTGTAGGATTCCACTGTCCTGTGGCAAAGAAGAATTTTCTATCTCATAGCTCTTCTTTTAGGGCAAGCCAAACTTTCCAAATTGCAGTGTGTTCTTTTCTAGCTCACAAAATTGTTCTAAAATATTAAAGAAAATTATGTACACCTTGTGAAACATTAATTGTTACACAACTCTAGTGGGGAATTTTTGTACCCTAAGATACATGTAGAAAAAATAAATATTTTATTCAGTAATCGACAAAGATTGAAAATGAATTAAATTTTCAGAGATTCCCTGTTGTTGGCACAACTTTCTCTTCAGTTAGGGTGGGATGAAGGATCTGACATCTTACGTGACTCTTCCTGGTACCTGATGTCAACATCATAAAGAACTGGAGAGAATGTAAGTCATTCTCTGTTCCCACAGGAAGTAGACGGCTTTCAGGCTGCTGAATGAAATCGAACCCTTGAAAGCAGAGGTTGCTACCACCCATTGAAGCCCTTCCCTTGTGAAGAACAACTCTGAGAAAAAGGGGCTGTCTTCATTACACAAAGTGCCCAGCAGTATGACAACAGAATTATGAAAGATGATTTGCCAGCCAAAAAAAAAAAAAAAAAAAAAAAACCAGATTCATTATAATTGAACACTGATATATTTTTCAAATGTAATGACTATTTTGATTTTCTGGCTTCCATTTATTTTTTTAAAATAAAAATTGGCTTTCATAAAGGTATTAGTATTCTCCAAATAATTAGGTAAAAGCCCAGAAGAGTCAAGCACTTCATATCAAAACTACTTACTATGTAGACAGAATTTTGACGTGTGGAGTGTTGTTTTGAAACACACTCAAACAGAATCTTATTTCATTTTAAAGTAATTACTTAAGATGCAAAAAAGTTAAGGTTTGCATTTAAAAATGGAACAGGAGAAGAAATAGCAAACCGTCAAATTTTCTTTCGAAACATGTGTGCAACCACAAAGCCACAGAAAGGATGCCAATGTCCTGAACGCAGATTAACTGGCATGGAGAAGGCGTGCGGAGAAGTGACCCTCTAGAATATTGTTCCTAAGGGAAAGCTACAGATACAGAAACAGCTGTGGAAGTACCTCATTGCCACTCTTCACATTTGTACACTAATTTCTGTGGTTTTCCTAGGAACGTCTCCATCCAAATGCTAATTAGGCAGAGGTTTGCTTTGCACATCAATTTTTCATATTCACTCTCACAGAGGAAACTTGCGGTGTGAGGCTTCTCCAGTTAAAAGCAGCCCTGACCTACTTCCTTGTGAAATCAATGGAGGGCTTCAAAAGACTCTCACATAGCTGACATTTAAGGAAGCCAGCTCGTAATCTGTGTTGGTGTAAAATGTGCTTCCCTGGGCTTCCATATTCTCTTCTCCCACCCTCCTTGTCTTCTCTCCCGCTGCTGGCTTTTCTTCTTAGCTTTTCCTCCTCCTTGGCACATTCTCTTCTTTTGTTGTTTCTTTCCTTTGCCCCCTTTTGTCCCCTTCCTCCCTTCCTTCCTCCCTTCTTCCCTCCCTCCCTCCCTTCCTTCTTTCCTCCCTCCCCCCCTCCCTTCCTTCCTTCCTTCCTTCTTTCCTTCCTTCTTCCCTCCCTTCCTCCCTCCCTCCCTTCTTGTTAGTCTAAGGTAGAGAAGACTATGAAAGTTGGAAGCTGTTGAGCCAGACAAATGAACCTATACAAGAGTTACGCACCTCTTGGGGATTGTGAGTTGATGTGTCAGCTATATGCATAATGGCTTCAAATTACCAGGAACCCCTAAGATTGAGACTGAAAAAGAAGAAAGACCTAAAAGCCATCCACTCGCATTTAAATATATTCCACAAAAATTCAAAATTAAACCCACCAGCCTATGGTCTTCAGATACTTGCATTCCAAGGCCTTTGACTGTAAGACTGTAAGGTATAAGGCAAACCTTTTTGAAGACCAGTATGTTAAATACCTGAATTGTAGGGCATGAAATAGGAACAAGAATATAAACTAGCTAGCCAGAGAAGCAGTAGTCATTGGATGTGGAAAGCACACTGAGTCCCCATCAGGCCAGGGTTCCTGTGAAAGATCAGGGAGTTCCTCTTCACTGATATGTACAACCACATGAAGGGTTGGTGCGACACCTTGACCCTGGACCCTAGAGTCTTCCTCATGCTAAATTCCATAATCTTAAACTAGAGTGGGACAAGGACTGTAAAACTGGTAGAAGGAAAGGTAAACTCAGCTGAATGGGCCATCCGTGACAAAAGCAATTAGTGTGAAAGTTGAAGATCCATGCCTTTGAAAAACATCAAAACTAGAGATGTCTGTTACTGCTCCCCACTTATTCATGCCAATCCTAACACCCAAATCACTAAAGATATTAGCAGCTTTTATTTGTTTTTTTTTTTTTTTTTTTTTTTTGGTGGTCGTCCTGGGGGATCGAACTCAGGGCCTTGTGCTTGCAAGGCAAGCACTCTAACCACTGAGCTAAATCCCCAGCCCCTTAGCATCTTTTATTATGGCATATATATATAAAACATGAAATTTATGATTTACTATTTTAAGTGTATAGTTCAGTGGCAATAAGCACATACATAATGTTGCACTCCCACCACCACCGTCCATCTCAAGAATGTTAACAGATCTTCCCAAACTAAAACTCCTTCCCACTACACAATAGCTTCCCTCTTCTCTTGACGCCACTGTGCTATCTTTCTTTCTTGGATTAACCTAAACAATTCCTGTAAGAATTATAGTGTTTGTCTGTCTGTGGCTGGTTTCTTCCACTTAGCATTGTATGTTCAAGTTTCACTTATTTGGTCACATATTGTAGAATTTCCTTTATTTTTAAAGCTAATGATTCTTTGCAGATATATAGCACATTGTGTTTTTCTGTTCATCCACCAGCAGACATTTGGGGTTGATCCCACCTTTTGGCTATTTTCAATAATGCAGTGGTAAGTATGAGCACCCAGTTACCTGTTTGAGGCCCTGCTTTCAATTATGTGTAGAACTATCTTATGAACCAGCAGTTCTACCCAGGAAGCAGAACTTAGTTAAATTGAACTGCTGAGTTATATAATAATAATCTATATATAATTTTTGAGGAACATTTTTGCTGTTTTCTATAGCAGCAGCATCATTTTTCATTCCAACCAGTAATACATAAAAGTTCTAATTATCTCTACCTCTTTGCCAAGACTTGTTATTTTCTGGTTTTTAAAAATAGCATTTCTAATGCAACTGAAGTTGCACGCCGCTGTAGTTCTGATTTGCATTTGACAATGATTAATGATGTTGTATAGCTCTTCATGTACTTATTGTTTGTGTATCTTTACAAAACATTGATCCACGTCCTTTACCCAGTTTTTTGAGGGGATGCTGGGGATCGAACTCAGGGCCTTGCACATGCTAGGCAAGCACTCTACCACTCAAGGTAAATCCCCAACCCCATTTTTAAGTTGCATTGTTGGAGGATGTTTTGGTAGAGTTACAGGAGCTCTGTATTTAATCTGGATGTTAATCCTTTATCAGATCTGTGATTTACAAATATTGTGTCCCATTCCATTGGCTGTCATTTCATTCTGTTAATCATGACTACTGACACACAAATTTATTAATTTTGAATTATTCTAATTTATCTATTTTTAAATGTTTCATCTGCACTTTGTTGTTACATTCAAAAATCATTTTCCAACCCAATCTTATGAAGATCCTCTTTTTTCCTGGTGTTTTATTGTTTTTCTTCTTACCTTTAGATTTTGATACATTTTGATTAATTTTTTTGTATATGAAGATTCTCTTTCATTCTTTCAAATGTGTATATCCAGTTTTCCAAACAGTTTGTTGTAAAGCCTGTTCTTTTCCCAATGAATGATCTTTGCAACCTTGAAGAAAATCATTTGACAATATATCTGAGAATTTATTTCTGGGCTTGCTGCCCTATTCAGCCTGTTTGTCTTTATACCAGTACTGTACTGTTTTGATTACTGTAGCTTCGCAGTAAGATTTGAAATTAGTAAATTTGAGACATGGAACTTTGTTATTTTTCACAATTGTTTTGGCAGTTCAGCTCTCTTGAGAGTCCATATCAATTTTATAATAGATTTTTTTTTCTATTTTTACCAAAACAGCTTTCACATTTTGGGGGAGTTGCAGTGAATCGGTAGGTTGCTTTGCGTGCTATTGAAATCTCTGAAAGTCTTCTAATCATTGAACATAATGTCCTTCCATGTACTGGATTTTCTTTAACAGTGTTTGGAAGTTTCCAGTGTACAAGTTATCTACTTCTTTGGTTGGGTTTATGCTTAAGCACTTTTCTCTTTTAAATACATCAGCATATTAGACAAGTTTATGCATTCATTCAGGCCTCATTCACTAAATGTCTCTAGGACATCGATTCTGTACTGGTGCTATCCTGAGTGCTGGAATCCTTATTTTGAAATGTCAGATAGTAAAAACTAAGAATTGAAGTGAAGATCTGAGATACATTTTTAAGACAGGGCACTTTTCTAGGGTAAAACGTGGCAACTCAAAACGTTACTAGGAAAATACACAAAGTGAAGAAGACAGGCTGATTTAGGGCTGAGCATTTCAGACGGGTGTTTTGTTCCTCTTCCTCCCTTACCTTCTCGTTGTCTTTGCGATTCGCCTGCTTCACCTCTCAGCTGTTTCTTAGCTTCAGACGCTCACAAAGTCCTGAGCAGCTTGGCCTTCACTCCAGGGGCCTGGGTCTCGTGACTTTCAGAAGACAGATTTTATGTGTTTCTGGTTTAATCGTAGGCTCTTCTGAAGAATTCTGTGTTGCTAATGTTGTTCGCTCCTCATTCTCTATCTTTTACATTTCAGTTGTTTTTCTTCCATTTTTATCCTTCTCTTCTTAGCCTGTGAGCCTAAACCACAAGCATGGATATTGAAAAACTAATTTTATTCATCAATCAGATTGTTTTTGCCACCAAGACTTTTGCTACCAGATAATTTACGATACAAGAAAATAATAAGTATCGTTAATATTAAAAATAAGGAGTAACATTTAATCCAGATGCTCTTTTTCTCATTTAATTCACAAAAAAACCCCACTGTTATTTCTGATGGCTTTTGTGATTAACTAGTTTATACATGTGTGTCATATGTGTGTAGATGTGAACAAATGTGAAGAAATGAGAATGGTGAGAGTTGAGGCCAGACAATAGGTGGCTGCCAGCTAAACTTAAAGAGAGCAGGAGAAAATAGGAAAGAGAGAAGGAGACAGAGAGAGAGAGTCAGGTGGCAAAGGGTGGAAATGATATTGACACATCAAATTTACAACAGAAGAACTTTGTGTTTTTCTTTCCTTGGTTCCAGAGAGAACAGGGTAGACCAAGATCAGTGAATCCCTACTTTCTCTCCTTAGACCATGAATTACAATCAGAGATCAGTAAATATTTGTTGGATCTTAGAAATAATCACATAATAATAGCAACTTTCTCATAGGACAGAGAAACTGACATCTAAATAGATCCAATTACTTCTGCAAAACCATAAAATGATGCAGAAACACAACCTGAAATAGAGCCCCAGTTCTTCTAAGTGGCACCCTAAACATTACTAAAGGTACCAATATTTAAGACCAGTGTTTCTATTGGTTTTGTCTGTAGCTTGACTTGGTTTGTTAATTAATTTCATTTAAAATATCATTTTTTTGGAAAAAAATCAAATTTGGTTATTGTTCCCTCCTTTCAAATATTATGTGCATTTTTCCCCAGGGATACTGTGATAAATTCTGTACTGACCAAGGTGATTCCTCAATGCTACTGCTCTCTGTTTATCAAGAAAATCAACCAATTGGAGTCAGTAAGACGGACAGTAGTGTGTGCATTCCGTTCTCTAGCCACCAGTTTTATCATCCTAAAACAGTTCTATTCTTGCCTTGCTTTCCTTAAAATTTTAACATCTCTGACATCTTTATCCCTTTCCAATATGGCTCTTAGTAATTGTGATTCCAATCATGACAAATTCTGTATGCATTTTGGTAGAAGCTAAATATTCTTTTTACCCTTTATGATAAAAACTTATTCTTCTTAGTATTTAGTGTTTCCTTCGTTTATGAATGTATCTTCAGAATTACATCTTTCAGGAAGAATGGAGATTATATTTTTTTCTTCTCATACATTAATATTTTTAGCATCTGAATGCCTAAAGATTGGAACATTTTTCCATCTGCCCGTTAAAATGATTTGAGTCTTAATTAAATTGGATGGCACCTGTGCGGTACATTAATCTTCCCACACACCTCCCACCTACAAGTGAAAAGCTTGTCTTTCCTTCAAAAATTAAAAGAGGGAATTAAGACCTTTTTAAAAATAAAAAGGTCATAGGCCTATATGATATATAATATCAAGAAGGGTGAATGTGTCTTGGCTATTTTAGATCAACCATTTTTAATCGCCTAATGGTTGTATGGCGAATGATATAAAAGAGTTGGTATCTTCTGTAAACTGCTGAGTTCCTTTTCATTTGTAAGGCAGCCTAGTAAAGGCCAAGTGAAAGAATGAAAATTCAACAGTAAATTCTCACCCACCTCCTCAGTGGTTGTTGCCTATGCCTGTTCCTAGATTTGTCAGCCCAATCTTTCCTTATTTGTGAATTTGGAGAATAATCATAACAAAAATAAATAAATGATAGACATCATCTTCAAACACAGTGGCCTAACATGCTTCTTCCACACCTATAATAGTTTCTCCAAGAAATTCTAATAATGTAAAATAGATAAGCCCACATTTTATGTTTTCATTTTCCTTTTCCTTAAGAGAAAAGAGTATAATTAAGATACTTCCATTTAAAAATAGAAAAATCCACAGAAGTAAAGAACCTAGATGGTTTATAAAATTAATAATGCAGTGTGTGTTAAATATTCCTAAATTTTCATCCATAGTATTTAACAGTGGTCCTGATGCTTGACTTTATTTTAGAAAAAGCAGAAGCTTTTAAAAGTTATTGATGCCAAGATTTAAATCTCTGTGATTCTAACTGAATTGTGGCTCAGGCATGGATAGTTTTGAAAGTTCCCCAACTGTTTCTAATATGTAGTCATGAATAAGGAGAGCTAATGTGGAATTTATTGTGGTACTTATCAGTAGGATCCTAGACTTGAAGATACTTGAGTCTAGATGCCTGAATTACAGATAAGCAAGTGTATACTGAGAAGGGGAAAGTGATTTGCCCCAAGGCCTCAGAGTTAATTAAGGGCTAAGTCTAAAATGGTACCCAGGGGCTTATAACTTCAAAGACAATTATGCACAATTCTGTGGCTGTGTCTTGCAGTGGCTGAGACTCCCCAGAGTAAAATGTCTAGGGGTGCAAGATCTCTGTACTTGGTCTCCAAATTGCCGGAATGAATTTAGGAGCTGCATTATCAATACCAATTTTACATCATTCAAGAACATCTAGGCCATTTCAATAAAAATACAGTAATAGCTTATCCAACGGGAACCTTGATTTTGATTCCCAAATGCCTATTAGTAATTTCCTATGCATGTTAATCAACTTGAGAATACATAAAAATGTTCTCTATTACAAAAATCTGTTAACAGAACATCTCTTTGATTTTTCTAATCATTCTATTTCTCTTCTATTGTTCAAAGAATTATTTTGCCATCACTACTTGAAAAGTGGATAAAAACAAAAATAGTAGAGGCATCAATAGAATCCCCTCTTTTTCTTCCCTTCCTAACCAAAGGTTCCTCTCATGAAATTAAATCCTTTTGAATTTCTCATACAAGAACAACTTAAATTACAACCACAGGTTTCTTATTCTGTCCACACCATTGTGACTTCTCCTGGGGGTTGGCATAATTTCTTCTGCATTTTGGGAGTATAATTGTTTACACTTTTCGCAGCATCTAAAGATACTCTGTATGTAAAACCACTCCTTTTCTGTCCTGTGGTAAGATAGAATTCTAATTCTTTGGTTAGAAAATCTCTTTAGAATAGACCAATTTTAATTTTAAGAACATTGGGCTTGAGTAGGAAGATACTCTCATCAGGAATCATTTCGGTAATATATTCAGCCTTACATGAATCCACTTAAATTTAAGCTGAGGAAATGATGTCTATGATTTCAAGTCCTGGCTTCTTCCTATTCCCATAGAATTGCAGATTCAAAGGCATCCGAATGATGGTCTGGTCTAAATCCCTTATCTGAGACATGAGGACACAGAGGCACAGAGAGGAAGAATACACACCCCAAGTCACACAGGTGGTGCCAGAATTATTACCAGAGACAAGTTTTCTGGCAATTACATCGAGAAATAGTTGTACTACGCCAGTCTCTATTCAGCATTACTAGGATGGGGGCAGTAGAGAGAACAAATCTAACATCGTATACCTTTAAGTCCCTGTGGTTTCCCTTCTTAGAGAATATTGGTTTTTGGGCTATTAGTGTTTGTAATTTGTTGCCTTATATCCCACTATGAATGACTGTAGTGGCTGGACTACTGTTAACTTTTGCGCATGATTTTGAAATTTGTCAACAGGTAACACTCGAAACACCCTAAAATGAGTGTTCTTGTCTGATACAGGTTATCGAGATTTTGCAACCCTAAAGTCTTGTTGCAAAATGAAGTAGGATTTTTTTTTTCTCCTGTAGGAGTTTTCAATTAGTTGCTTTTGATTCAACTGTGTGCAAAGCACATTTGCAGGGAGTCAGCTGAGGTTCAGCACTGTCAGGTCTGCAATGGGAAAGAAGGACAAAAAGCACACCGCTGCCTGCACAGGAGCCTGGTAGGACTATGGGCATAAATATTTAATGTGGCAAATTACAGCTTGGCATTTGCATTTCTATGCACTATTTTGAAGTTTAAAAAGGTTGTTGAACAATAAGGACAGTTTCCATAATTATGTTCCATTTTTAATATGCAGAGAATTGACTCTGGTTTCCGAGGAGTTATTAATGAATTCTCAATATAACCTTGTCTGGTGTTTCTCTCACTAAATCACGACATCAAATTAAGACCAGACAATAAAATTGGTTAGCAAAAAATGGATTATCTTGTCATTGTACAGCTGATGGATTTAGAATTCTTGAAAAAGAAAATCTTAATTTGGCAGGCAATCAGAAATTCACCTGCATTGGAAGTAAATACTAAAAAACTGCTTATAAAGAAGACAACCTGGTAAATATTTAGCAGTTCTGCACCTTTACATCCAGCTCTGGAAAACCCTTTGAAAAGGATTTTTGAGGTGTCGGTGACATATTAAGGTTGAAGTGGTGACATCTGGGGTTCTGTGCGTTTCATGTGCCCGTAGATAAGGCGGGATTGATAACTAGCATCTGACCTGGGATAAGTCCTCACACATCATCCCCAGCCCCTCTTACACCTTGCCTGCATGAATTTTCCTCCATGATCTCTGGCATCACCACACCCTGCTCCTGAAAAGTGAATACACGATCTGCAGATTGTCACTCAAAACTCTCTTTTCTCCTACGGAAACTCAAGTCTCATTCTTTCTGCGGTAAAGCTTTCCTTTTAGAAACAGGCCGGAGCTCCGCTTCTCTCCACCCTTCTTTTGGAAGTATTTGCTGTGTTGTCAGGCTGGGCGTGCCTGGGTTTTGACTCCCTATTTCCTATGTGTCCACCTCTTGGTTCTCGACCACACAGTGACTTTTTGGTAAAGACAATTGGCATTTTGTATTTCTTCTGCATTTTTCTTATTTCTAGGACCAGTGACCTGGATGTGAATAAATGTGAGTTGAAGAAGGAAGAGTATATCCACAATTGTGGTCCAGTTCCCTTATCTAAATGTCCCCTTTGACTCTTTTCTCCCTCTATATTTCATATTCGCTCCTGTTCTGACCTTTTCTTACATCCTCCCTTTTCATTCCTTCTCTCCTGGGGCCACTGTAATCTAAATTATGGTTATTGCAGTATTTCTCGTAAATCCTTGAATAACCTCCTGATGTCTTCAGAGTAAAGTGTATATGTTACTGCCCTGACAAGATTATAAACCTGCAAGAATCAGAGAACAACTGGTTCATAACTTTAGATCTTTAGTTCTTGAAAAGTCCAGGTATTAGTTATACTTATATTTTGAATGAGCACACTCAGGATGCAATGGTTCAAGAGAACAAGTTGTAGTCAACTCAAATCCTAAATCATATTCTTGTATGCAGGCCTACCCAGTTATGCCGCCTAATACAGGGATATCAACAGAAAGCCTTACTTCTTGTCCTACTCTCTTGCTCACCTTACCCGGTCCGTTTTTCTCTGCATAATCCTTGGTCTGGGAGGTGAACAGTTTCAGTACCAGGATTTGTTAGGAAAGACCCAAGAAAAGAGGACAGCCAAGGACTGGAAGACATGACTGCGGGGACTTCTGGGTCCAAGCTTCAGTGGGAGAAATTTAGAAGAAAGGACATGGGCTCTGGATGACCCCAGAATCTTGGTGTCCTAAAACTGCTTGCTCCATGACAAGAGTACAGCAGAACAAGGAATCAGAGTAGGAGTCTTCAAAGCACAAGTGCCAGGGTAGGAACCCTGGTTGCCTAGGCCTAGGGGTGTTACTCTCTCTATTTAAGTCTACCCCCAATAAAGGATGTGAAACCCAATGATATTAAAGTATAAATAGCCTTAGAGTATTTGAGAATTGGGAAAGTTCTTTAAAAGTGCTCTAATATTGCCTGACACATTTTAAAAATGAAGAAATGAGATTTCAGAAAGAAAATGCAGAGAACTAGACAGTGTTGGAAGTCAGAGAATTTGGACGTGGCCTCTGAGGTTTAGTGCTCACCAGTCGAGTGTTTCTGGATGAGTAGAGCAGCCTCAGGGCACACCGGCTGCTTCATCTGTAACACGGGGTGACATAATCACACAGTCCTTTTCCACAAAATATACATCCTAGTCCATTTAGTTCTTCAGATGTCTTCTACCCTAAATGAAATCGGGGGGGCCAGAATTAGATTAAGATTCTAAATCCAGCTGGTGTCTTTTTTCTTTTTCTTTTTGGTGCTGAGGATCGAACTCAGGACCTCATGCTTGCAAGGCAAGCATCTAACCACTAAGCTAAATCCCCAGCCACCAGGTGGTGTCATAGTCTGCTTGGACTGCCATGATGAAATACCGCGGATTGGGTAATTTAAACAGATTTTCATTTCCTTATAATTCTGGAGTCCAAGACCAAAGTTTTGGCGGGTTTGGTCTCTCCTTAGGCCTTTCTCTTTGGTCTCTGAGTGACAGCCTTCTTGTTGTGTCCTCAGGTGACTTTTTCACTGTGTGTGTATCTTTGGCGTTTCCTTCTTAGAAAGACGCCTGCGAATCTGGATTAGCAGTGTGCTGTGTCAGCAGGGCATCTTAGCAGTTTTCAGAGTTCATTCTGTGTAATGAAGATCTCTTGGGGTTGTACCTGAAAGATGAAAAAAAGTCACCCCAGTGAATGAGATCAAGAAACTCTGCATATGACATCAACTTCCTAGCCATGTATAACAACAATAACTAAATAAATACTTGAAGAAATCTTAAAAATCTATTAATTTGTTTAACCTACCATATTCCAAAATTATTTAACTGTAACTATAGAACTTATTTTTAAAGTACACCTATAATCTACTACAGTTGTACAATATTTATGTCGTATGGAATTTGCCTTTGGCTTGTTCTAAAACCTCAATTTACAGATTTTGAGGTTTGAGCAACCTGGGTGGGTTTGTGTGCAGAAGGGAAGGGAGCAGAGATGGAAGCAAATTTTAACAATTTGTTGTAGATGCAAATAAAATACAAGCTTTGGAGAAATTACATTACTTCATTATACAAAGTATGGGGAAAAAATCCCCTTAACCCCTAGTTTATAGGCATTTCCCTCCTTAGATTAGATGAAGGACAAAGGAACGCTTGCCAGACAAAGCCCCCTCTCTCTTCTGTAACCAGTGATCTTTTATAAATCTTAATGTATATTTTCTCCATGCATACAAAAAAAAAAAATTGAGTTGCTTTTCTCTCAGAATGAGCAGTGAAATCTTGTCCAGTCAGACTGACCGGCTCTTACTCCGTGCTTGGTTGTCACCTCTGTTGCCTTCCCTCCATGGCGACAGTGTGGGCTTCCCCCTCTGCCAAAGCGGAGCGCCTGTTGAGCAGATATTTCCTTCTGCCTGCACAACTCCCCTACTTTACTTTCACTCTCTTTTTTGCCGTTTCTAATCACCAATCAAAATTTCTGGACTTACCTGCTAGGAAAAAGTTATCTCTTGAACCATTTCATTGCACTTGCCATCTCTGCTTGTTGGTGTCCTCTGAGCACTAATCCTGTAATGGAGCCTGTAACATCTCTCTTCCTGCCATACATCAGAAGGCCAGTCGGCCGGACGGAAGTGAAGAGACTGGGGTAGCAACTATAGTTCTAATAGCAATACTGCTACTGTTGCTTTAAAAAACAGTGTGTAGAAATTGCACTCCTGACTTTCTAATAGTAACTGAAAAACATTTGTTTTCTTTGTCTTTAGAACACAGGAAAACCCACTGAGGGCATTAGCTGTATTTTTCTTTTAAACCAAGACCCTTATTTAGGTCAAATCTCCTTCGCAGATGCCAAGAAAGAAAACATTAGATCTTGAGTTTGTCAGTGACGTTAAACAAGTCATTAATGTGTTTGAAGAGCTTACTTTCTTCATTTACTTTGTAGTTCATTGCGATTTGATTTGGTGGAAGAAGGGAGTGGGGGAAAGAGGAATTAAATGACAACACGTTTAGTCACCATGAAAACCAGGAAGTAGGCCAAAATCTAAAGTGAAGGTGCATGTAAGAACAGAGCTAGTGATATTATGGAAGCTTCATAACCTAGCAAAAAATATTCTGTAATAATTTTTTTAGGAATTTTGTTATTTGCTACTATCTTGAATAAACTATGGAAGAAAAATGAATGGCACTATCCTCGGTTTAATATAAATAAAATATACAAGCTTCTTGAGTGATCATTACAGAGCTTTACCTACTGCGTATTCAGTAGATATTTCCTGAAGCCTTAGTATTTAAAGTATTTATTAAACTCACTATAAATAACATCAATTTAGAAAAGAATTGCATGTTGAAATTCTGAGCTGTATTTGGCAACAAAGTAATTTCTCTGCCCCTTAATTTTTCTGTCAGTATGCCAATATAAATATTGTCTTCATTAGGCACACAAGAATCTTATATTTAAACTTTCTTTTAAGGGAGGGAAAATGAGAAATAACATTTCTATAATCTGTATTAGGATAATTAAACCATTTCAATAAATAACTCCAAAACTTCAGTGGTTTAAAAGTATAATAAAACTTATCTTTGGGTCCTGCCACAAGGCAAGACTTATGTCACAGGCATGGCGACAGTCAGTTAGTGGTTTTGGCGAGAGATGAGCTACTCTTCCCACTGCCAGTGTGAAGGCATCACGTAGACGCTCAGCCAGCTCCAGTCAGCAGGAGAAGCAGGAGCATGAGGCTGCGGTGAGAAGTCTGACAGCCTGGAAGGGGCATACTTCACTTCCCTCCATAGTCATGTATATTGGCAGGGATCGCAGTAGTATGGCTCTCCCTAACTGCAAGGAATGCTGGGAAGATGGCCGAATCCAATGAGTAGGGGAAAGGCAAAAGGATTTTGTAAGCAACTGGCAAGTCTCTGCCTACAGATCTTCTTGGCTTCCACCGTATAAGAACAAGCAAAAATTTACACTTTATCCTCCAAGTAAATTGTCTCTTTCTGTGCTGAAATATTAAAATTTCTTGATGAAAATGTTACTGAAGTTTTTCAGCACCTAAACTTTACTGGAGGCATTTTAGGTAGAAATAATTTGGCAGCAATATCTCTAAAATCCTTGCACACTTCGATAAAAAGTGAATGATTAAAATCATCTGCATGTTCCATTGAGCAATGTTAACATTTCATTTTGGAATGGCAAATATAATTTGTTGAAGGAATAATCATAAAGCATTTTTATGCACAACCATGAAAACTATTGAGAATAAGTCAGCCTCTGAGTTCCAGTGTAGTAAGTACTCATGAGCTGCAGCCAGGAAACCCTGTTTCTTAATCAGGTCTTCTTCAATTGTCATTTTGTGACTCTGTGAAGTCTCAGAGCTGTTTTTAGGCCTGTAGAAGTATTAGAATTCATTATAGAGTCCATTCTACTTCAGTGTGACTCATGCTGTGTGCCACAGTTTTACTTTATGTGGTTTATTTAAAATCATGTATTCTGCAGAGCCCTGAGTTATTGTTTTTCTTCTCCTATATTTGAAGAGACGGCATCCCTTAGATCTAAACACTGACGTAACTGACCTCAGATGACAGAGTTCACATGAGAGAGAAGGAAAAATAAAAAATAAAAACAAAATTGAGCCTGCCTGACACTGCCCTTTCCTTATGGAGATGCGGGAGCTTTTGGCCTCTTTCCCCTGGAGGCTTGGGGGATGGAATGACAGAGAACAGCGAAAGGCCCCCAGTGCTGGCCTGGACTCCGAAGTACACTGTCTTTGTCTGCCTCTGATCAGTTCCACACCACACAACTTTGAAAGATGCAGTGACATCCAGTTAGAGGCCAGGTCGGGGCGACTGGGAGAGTGAGAGTTCTAGATTTATATTCTGAAGAAGACATGAGTAGAGGGGACAGATGACCTCACTGTTGGGTGTGTGTTTAGAAACAGAGATGGACTGGTTCTTAGTTGTAGCAGGCAAGGAGGACTGCGCTGGTTTGAATATGTCCCTTGGAGTTCACGTATTGGAAATTTAGTTCCAAGCAGCAGAGTTGAGGGATGAGAGACCTTGATAGGTGAGTATATCATGAGTGTTCTGCCCTCGGGAAGGAATTAATGCTGCTATCACAGGAACGAGTTAGTTATCACGGAAGTGGCTTACCGATGGAAGGATGAGTTGGTTCTCCCTCCCCTTCCCTTCTCTCCCTTCCCCTCCCCTCCCCTTCCCTTCCCTCTTCTCTCCTCTCCTCTCTTCTCTCTTTCCCTTCCATCTCTGTCATGGGATGGTGCAGCACTGAAGGCCCTCATCAAATGTGGCCTCTCTGTCTTGAATCCCCAGGCCCAGAACTGTGGGGAAGAAATCTCTGTGGTTGTATATAACTAGGTCTCAGGTCAATAAATTAAGACAAGTGCCAGCAACCAAGCAAGAGAGTGAGCGGGATTCTGACTTCAGCTCTGTTTAAGAGAGATGGTCCAAGTTGAGCCAAAGTTTCCCATGAGGTGGGGACCCCACACCATTCTGGAGCAAGCCTTGCCCAGCCAGGAAGATTACTCTGGTAATTACACACACAAACACTTTACTTTGCAATGGGTGATTTGCAATTTCCCTTTCCGTTCTAAAATATGATTCCTGAGTCTCATACCCATCTGACGATGCAAGTAGTTTTTAGTGCTTCTTTTAGATCTTCAAATCCGTTGTCCTTTCTGCTTAATTAATCTGCTGAGATCACCTTTTATTATTTTCATTATTCACTGGTTGGAATGGAATGGAATCAGTTTGATCCTGTTGATTATGCCGGTCTGAGGAGACAGTTTGGAAGCATTCTTTACACCCACAACAAGTTCTAATACTCATCAACAGCATGAGCTTTGGGCCCTATATTGGCAAGTACAATTAGAGTTCATATTTTGTAACCAATTGATCCTTATATAACATTGTGAAATTTCAAAAATAGCAGCAAATATAAAAGTCTTTTATGTAGATCATCTGAATCATCTCCATGCTCTTAGAAACACTAAAGAAAAGGGCTAATTAAGCTTTGTAAATATTGCCTAAAGAAAAGGAGAATGGAACCTATGTTTCCTTAAGAAAATGGTGTAATTGGTCGTATTTTCAAGTAATACTTTTTTTTCTAGGAAAATTGGCTGTTTTCTGAACTGTCATTAGCAAATGAATTAGAAATGTTTATGATTTTTTTAAAAACTATAAACTAACTGTCCTGGGTGAATTAAGTTTGTATTTACTCATCCTTGCAATTCTCACTGAAGACCCTATTAGCTCTTGAGTGCCAACCTGAAAGAAGCTTATGGTCAGGTGGGGGAAGCAGACACAGTAAGTCAATAGTTGTGTGTGGCAGTGATATGTGGCGCAGGAGCATAAAGCGTGACCTCTGCGTTATGCAAGGCATAGGGCGAGCCAGTAACTGCAGGTGTGGAAGTAGCACCAAGTTTATTTAGCATAGAGAGATGTGTTTGCCTCTACCTCTCAAAGGTACACCCAGCAGCTACCATATACACAGCCACCATATGATAGTTGAGACTTGCCCAGGCAAGAACAAAGGCACTAGCGTGTCACCTTGACCCTAAGAAGCCACAGCCTTGGCTCCCCACAAATCATCCGTATTATTTTAGTCCCATTATTCCAAGGTCCTCGTGCTAACTAGTGGTTCACCTAAGCACAGAACAACCAATCCGGGGCATATGAGTGACAGGATGAGGACATTACACTTTTATCTTGCTCTAATTGCCGAGGCTGAAGCACGACAAGATGAAAAGTTCTAAAGTCACATTCAGAGGCAGGATTATACTCACCCCCAAAACTGACGTTACCCCTGTGCTTAAACCTTGAGCTCGAACTAGGGGCAGGAAGTAGGGGAAGGCTCCTAGAGTGAGAATACTTGAGCTATTCCCGAATGAGAATATGTAGGTAATTAATCATTTGATTTTAGAGAAGAGCTACCACAGATGAATAAACAGCAGATGTAAAGAAAACAACTCATGCACCCCATGGTTAAAATTTGTGATGGGAAAGAAGTATAGAGGGCTGCCAGAAACCAGTTCAGGAAGGGCCTGTGTTCCCACCAGAAGCAGTAAGGCCATAGGGAGCCTGGGAGTGTTTATTGAAAAGTAAGTTGAGGGGGAACAGGACAATTGAGGCAGGTAGGAACAGTGAAGGCAAGAAGAAAGCAGTAGTCGTGGTGAGGGAGAGGCGTGGAAACATACCATATTTCTGTTTCCTATCTGGATCCGGAAGTCTTTGAAGTTGTAGACACTTTCCATGTGCTGATAACACAGTTTAACAATGTGCATTAGGTACTTCTGAGAAGAATAACCTAAGTCAATAAAAGGGACACTGAGCAGGAAATTGAAATACAGTAGCTCCTAGCTGTGCTACATAAGAAACTTTAAATGCATTATGTTTTCACGGAGCACAATAACAATTACTATAATCTTCACTTACAGATGTGGAAGTTGAGATTAGAAACCTTGACGAAGGTTAAGTTGCAAATAAATGGTGTGGCTGAAATGTGAAGTCAAGTTTATCTCTGGAGATCATGACTACGTTAGCTAGATAAAGAGCAAGTTTGGAGAGCGGGCAGTCCGGTCAGTTTTACAGGGCTGACCCTTTCTCCCCACCCTGCCCCGCTCCGACGCAGCCATTTGTCAAACCCCAGCAGTACGATTCACCTGTGGAGCTCAAGAGGGTTCTTTAGATTGTGGAAATTTATGAGCATTTCAGTATCATTTCGTGGTTGAGGGAGTGAATGTCAATGAGGAAGAGCGAATAAGAGAATCTGACGAGGCCAAGTATCTGATGGAAGTAGACGTGAGGACGAAAGCCACCAAATCCAGGAGTCAAATTATTTCAGGAGGACCAAGAAGAGGAGCAAAGAAGCCAGAGAGACAAATGCACACCTGGGGATTGTAGAAAGAAGCAGGAACTAGGAAAAACTGGAGTCAGCTGCCTGAGGGTTGGTAGATTGGAATCCCATAGGGGATATTTGGTTCTGGACGGAGTGAACCTCTGATATCTTATCCTCACCTACCTTCCTTCCTTCTTTCCTTCCTTCTTTCCTTTCTTTATTTCTTTCTTTTGGGTTAACTCCTATAGAAAGTCTAAAGAATGATATGCAAAACACACAGTCTGAAAAAGAAGTGTAATGATACAGGAAGAACTCTAGTTGAGATCAGATTTTCAGTGTCAGAATTGGATTTTAGACCAATAATCAACGTGACTCAGTCATTCGTGCAATGAATCCAGCTCAAAGACTGCATTCTATGTCCTTGGCACTGTGTGCTGGAAGTGGGCACTGTAGCTATGAGCCCTGAAAAGCTTCACTCCACAGAAGAATCTACCATAGTATGTAATACTGACATTGCTCTGGGAAGTTTGTTACTAAACTCATTCTGCCTTTTACTGAGTTTTAAAAAACAATTGAAATAGATAGACATGGATAACTATGTCCTTATTCCTTATTCCTGCTTGTATTTCTTTGTGCTTTTAATATATATTAATTACATATTTCTTAGCCTGATTGTCCACTTCTCATTTGCCTCTTTTCAACAGCTATTTTGGAAATTTATAGATATATTTTAATTAGAAAATACATTTGGTTAGGAAATAGATCTTGAATATCTATATATCTATACCTATATACAGATATGTAGATATATATATATATATATATATATATATATATATATATATATATATACCCAGAGTCTGCCGAAAGATGCATATACAGTGTTCAGGAAAAGAAAAACTTGTAGAAATATTTTAATACTAAATTTCTTGAGATACCAAGAGATTCATACAAGTTGCCTTTGGCCTCTATAATTACAAGAGGTGCTCAAAGTGGCGGCCATCAGCTTCCAGATATTTATTAATAAGGCAAAATGCTGCTCAGGTAACCTCCTCACTGAGATTGCTGAACAAGCATTTTCAATTTTTTCTCTGAGGGCAGCAGCACTGTGGGGTTCCTGTGACCTGCGACATCCTCTAGGGTCTCCATATGAGGGTAACACTATCTGTTGGCAAAACATCACATCTACGATTTTCTTAAAGAGTTTTCCAGCTCTGCGTTTTATTTAGGTGGCAGACACTAAGGTACGTAGGCCCAAGTCTGACTAGCACGAATTCTTCCATTCTTTTGTTCAGCTTTCTCTAAATGCATCTGCCAAAATCCACTGAAGACTAACTCTTGGCACTGGAAAATAAAGCAAAATGGAAAGGAATAAAAAAGTTCCTCTTTGTTTCCAAAGCTGTATTGGTTTTTATGCAGTTGAGGTCTGAGATCTAAATGACACTTTCCTGCTACGTACGTAGGAATAATTTGAATGAGAACAAAAACACTGATTTTGGAGGAGATGCTTTGACACCACTCTGTCTTTCATATTTAAAAATGTCTGAATCTGCAGGAACAATATTGGACTTGGAGCATATTTTTTTCCTTTGGCTAGTTCCAATTCTGGTGGGAGAAGATTGTGTGTGAGTGCATGACAAGTTTAAAAACAAAATAAAGGAAGAAACAAGGAAAAAGCAAATTCTTAATGTCGGTAATAGAAGAAAATGCAGCGGATGAAGCCAGCACCCCAATGGTTTTGTTAAAATATGGACGAGGAGGTGGGGTGAGGCAGATGGGCCATTAAGCTTTGGGGCTGTGACATTTGGAAGCCAGAGTTAACGTTTTATTCGAAACTGTGAATCAACAGCTTGAGAATAGTGTACGATGCTCTTTTCTGTTGAGAGTTTCATTCCTCTTGTCCCAGGGCAGTGCAAGGCAACTGCTGGTTAAATTGGCTTGCTCTAATTATTATCCTGGAAGGCATCACCTTTAAAATCTTGACTTCTCATATTTGATTCCAATGGAACTGAAGCTTAAACTTATAAACAGACGCCCTTAAACAAACCCACTTAAAAGCCCAAAATCTTTTTCAGATTGTTATGGAACTGCCCTTCCCGTTTTTAAGTTCATCTCACAGAATTCTATTCATAACATGTCTTTACATGGCTGCATAGCATCTTAGAGGTAGAAGGGACTATAGCAGTATGAAAATGAAAGATGAGACAAGAGAACAGGCAAGGGCTATTATTCAGAGCTTGCATTTGGCAGAGACTCCCAGGCAAGCAGTGAACTAGAAAATCAAAGTCGGAAAAAAAGTTAAATTAAATTTGGCCTAAAGCTGCCACCATACAATCTAGTATGTAAACAAACTTTAACCTAACTTGAGTATATTCTCCTAATAAGTAGCAGTCTCTAAGCCAATCATTATGCAGCATGATCAAATAAAACCAAAACCAAAAACAAAAAAAGAATGACTAGATTTTTTAGAATTAAACTTTAATAAGGTTAAACTTAAAAAATTATCACAGTAAAAAACACATTGCCATTCATCTTCCTCAAACTGCTCAAACACACTTATCTCATTGTTCTTGCCACTTTCCGAAGCAGTTCTGGAGTCCTCTTTTGAGTCTTTAGTTGTGTTCTTGAAGCCTTGATGTTCTCAATAGTTTGTAAATGTTTTCCTTTCGTGGTCATTTGGATTTGGAGAAAAAGCCAAAAATTGCACAGTGCTGGATCAGGTGAATAAGGTGGATGAGGACACATTGTCGTGTTTTTTAATCTTACCTTTCCATTGGGTGGCGCTGGACAGTAGCATTTACTGTATTTTTTATCACACCTGGATTAGTAGCTAAAGATAGTAGTCTGACTTCCTATAAGTCTGACTGATACTTAGATGACTGGCTTCCTGGACTGGTTATTGTAGGTAATGGGTTAGAATTCTACTTTCATGTGTGATTTCCATTTGAACATATAGTTTCTTATGTGATCACCTGGTTTAAATGAAGAAATATTAAATTAAATTCATAAGGGATGAAGGGTTATTACTTATTCAAAAGAGTATTACTTTGCTTGTTTGGCACTTTATAATTTCCAAAATATTTAAAATGTAGACTATCATTAAATTTCTCAGAAAAAAAACAAGTAAGTTAGGCAGGGTCAGTGTTATCTCTATTTTATACTTAAGAAAAAAATGAGGCTCCCAGAGGAGAAATGCAACTGGGCTTACAAAGCCTCTCAGATTGCTGACCAAGGCTGCTCAATATATCACGACCTATTCTTTGTCTCACAGATCAGATAATGGGCCCAAAGCGTGATATTTATATTATCTCCCTGCTGAAAACTGATGAATATTTGACCCTAAATGTAAAGAAAACAGACAAAATTGCAGGTTGAGTCATTTCTGTTCTTTATACTTCAGCCTTTCTCAAACACTTCATATTTGAATTAAACTGCTAATTTTGTCAGTTTTAAAGCTGGTGACTATTAGATAACCAGAGTTTTCAAAATCCTATCGGCTCAGTGTCACTTTAATGCATTTATTATCACTCGATTCTTTCTTCCATTAGAAATATTGCACTTCTTACTCAAAAAGATGTCTGTAGAGTTAAGAAAGCTAATAATTAATTTAGTGGAATAACTATTAATATAATAAGTGCTGAGGACACCATACATTTATAAATGCAAAAGAAAGAAAGAAAGAAAAAAGCCCACACCTGTCTTTAAATAATTCAGAGATTTGGACACAGCAGACACAGAAAGATAATATAAGGTGAGGTCAGTGCATGGATGGCGATAAGTGGGAGGAGGCTTCGGAGTAGATGTAAATGGGAGCAACCGGGGTGGAGTGGAATTCATTGAGTGAAGACAAGCTTGAAGAACATAGAGAGCAGGGGAGGTAGTAATTGTAGACAATAGCATTGTTTTTCTTGGGGGTGGAGTATGGAAACAAAAGCTATAAACATTTTAGTACTGTTCCTTGAATATAGTGACCAACTGAAAGTAACAAGGTTAGAGTGAAAGCAAACATTGAAATGTTGGAGATTCTTGGAGCCATAGTAAGGAGCTTAGACATGACTTTGAGGTAACCTGAGGTTTTTGAAACGACTTTAGTCAGGACAACATCACGATCAGATTTGCATTTTACACAGCCGACTGTGGCAGTATAAGGAGGTTGTACTCAGGGACTGAAAGAGTGAGCGACAAACTGTAGTAGTTGAAGGGAGATGATTAGAGCCTGAAGCAGAACAGTTTAGGTAGACATGATACAGAGTAGAAGAGAAGGGACAGCAAGATGTTTAGAAATAAATCTGCAGCGCCATCTGCAGAAGTTAAAGAAAGGGAAAGACAAGATTCCAGCATGGTTGGTTGGATGGACAGGCAGAGTAATCAGCTTAGGGAGAAATACGTATCTGTTCACTATCAAAATGTTAAATTTTTAATACCCATGAGGCCTCCAGGTGAACTCACTTAACAAAAAACTGGATAAAAGAATCTAAAGCTAGAATAATGGCCCAGGCTTCTGATACAGCACTTAAACATCATTAACAATAAGATGATTTTTAGCTAAATCCAGAAGGATAAAATCACAGGGAGAGTATGTAGAAAATGAAGGCAGTGGCTAAGGGAACACCATGGATACAACCGACGTGTGAGGGATGACGGAGAAACAGAAGGTTAAAAATGATACAGGAAAGGCTTTAGACATAGTACCAAACACAGGAAGATGAACTATCAGGGAAACTGAAGAACTGAACGTGTAAATAAGTAACAGAAGAACGGTCAATAGCTGGAAAATGCCTTTTTTTTTTGTTTGTCACTGGGGTTTGGACTCAGGGCCTTGTACTTGCCAGGCAAGCACTCTAACCACTGAGCTAAATCCCCAACTCCTGGAAAATGTCTTTTAACTTTGCTACTTAAAAGGCATGATGTGATTTTAGCAATGCTAGTAGAGTGGTTGGGCTGAATTCGTGTTACAGTAGGTAGTAAAGTGAATGAAAGATGTAAAAAGAGTGGGTGTAAAGTGCTCTTTAAGAAATTCCCTTAAAGATGGGTACAAGGGAAGATTTACTAAAGTAGACTTTTAGTAAATCTAAAGGACTGTTAGTAAGTCATGAACGGACTCTTTTCCCAAAGAAAAGTATGTGTCCCCCGGTGATGTAACATATCCCCCTCAGGGAAAAAAATGGTCCCATGGAATCTGTATTTCTCCTATATTTAAATGTTTCATCTCCAACAGAGGTTTAAGTTTCCAATAATATGTTAAAAGCGTTTTAGAAAATAACTCTTTAATTAAAAAAAAAAAATTGGAGGGATCTGATTTTTGTTTAACAGAGGTAATTTCGTTACTACACAGAGTCCACAGAGGAACTGAAAGTCCGAAGTCACAGTACGGAGCCATTACCAAAGTTGGACAGTAAGGAGAGAGGGCACCACGGAGCGACTTCCTCCCGAGAGCCTGTCAAAGCTCAGGAATGGGACGGAACCCCAGGTCCCCCTATGGTCACCAGCAGAATGGGAAGGTGCTCTGTCAGCCCCACCTTGCTGGCAGGAAACCACAGCTCAGGTGAGCAGGATTTGATCTTCCAGCAGGTAATTCTTCTTAATTCTAGGAACTGCTTTCCTGCAGTTAGCATTTAGAGACCCATCACCAAAATACGTCTGTCTCCACTCAAGGGGAGCGACATAGGTAAAGCAATGTAATAATCTATTGGACCACTCCAGGGTTCTACTATTCACGGAGATGATCAGTAAGTACATGATTCTTCTTGGGGTTGTGCCCTGCAGCAGGCTGACAACCTGAAACTTTTGTACTAAATTTCTATGAAAACATCTAGAGGCTTCAATTAATGCCACTGCATTCTTTGCTTCAAAAAATAATTTTAGACAACTGGTAAAATTTGAACAAATTAAAATTGGGGACATAAATGTAACTCAGGTGATCTGAAGGCAGTAGAGATAGTAGATATGTTGAGGCATCCCAAAGTAGTTAGCTGAGACATAACTCGGCACTGAGCACAGTACTAAGTTTCCAAATCTAAGTCAAAAGAGATAGAGAATTTTAATCTGATGCACCTTTAAGTTTCACATCTTGAAATTAAAATATGCAATGCAGTATTACGGACTTCAGTTTTTAAAAGGAGCATATGTTTACTTTGAACTGATTAATCTACATGCTGGACTCATGGAGAGCTGTCAATTGAAATAATAAATAATCAAGGAAGCTCCTGTCATTTTTCAGGTTTTTATTCCTTAAGAATGTTAAGGCTCTGAAGAAAAGACCAATCCTTTAATGTTCGTTTCAACTTTGAAACTCATTTTAGAAAGCAATTTACATGAATTTAGCCTGTGGTAACAATGACACTCATGCACAAGTTAAAATTTTAACAGGACGAATGATCTTTAGACAGAATTCCTGGAAAAATACTCAGCAATAGCTTCCCAGACTCTCTCCAAGACCTAAAATTTAGAGTGTGGCCACAGCGTATATCATGTGGAGAATCAACCTTATAGCATATGCTCAAATCTGGCAGAAGAAATACTATGTGTGTTTAGCAGTAATTTAATTATATTTTTGTAGCAAGGTGTAAATTGCTATAGGTGTAGGTAAAGAAGATAATTTGAATTTTGTCAGAAGAATAAAACACAAGAAAAAAATAGGTTTTTTTGTGGTTCAAAAATTGACCCCGCCAAAATGACATCATTTTATCAGTTGGGGTTTAAGATTAGTTTGGGAGATAATTAATATTTTTTAAAGATGTATCTAAATGTGTACCAGTTCCATCTAAAATATATGAATAATAGAATGTGACCACAGATATATTTTATAAGAGCCAGAAGTATTACCTGACTGTCTGCAATGTAACAACCACAGTTTAGGATCTGGATGTACAATAATGAGTAAAACATCTTTGCTTTCGATGCTCAATGTCTGGTATAAGGAAGACAGTTACAAAATTACAACACAATGTGTGTTTTAGTCAGAGTTCTGCAGAGAAATGGACCAATAGGATATATGCAGACAAACGGAAAGAGATTTCTTATGAGAGACTGGCTAAAACAATCATGGGGGCTTATGAATCCCTTGATCTGCTAACTGCAAGTTGGAGCCCCGGGCAAGCCAATTGTACAGTGTAATCCCAGCTGAAAGGCCCGAGACCAGGCTAGTCGATGGTCCAAGTCCGAGTCTGAATCCAACAGCTGAAGAACTAGATACTGATGTCCAAGAGCAGGAGACAGATAGACAGCTCAGGAGTAGGAGTGAATTCGTCCTTCTTCTTTTTGTTTTCTTCAGATCATCAGTGGATTGGGTGGTGCCCACTCATTTCAGTGAGGTTGATTTCTTTACTTGATCTACTAATTCAAATACATATCTTTTTCAGAAAGAACATCAGAAATGCACTTAGAAATAACATTCTACCAGCTAACTGTGTATGCCTTAGCCCAGTCAAATGCACACATAAAATTGCATGAGTTATAAAAATTATTATGTAAAGCAGAAAAGAATGTGTTCATTCTTCCAGAGAGATTATGATTTGGGCAGGAATAATCAGGGGGTTTTGGTAAAATAAAACTTGTTGAAGGAGGTAACATTTGCATGAGAGCTTAAAACATAAAGAGTTGCTCCCCAGGAAGATGAAGAAGAAAAAGTCTGTTTTTTGGATGAAACCTGCAATTCTATGAGACAACAAAGTATATTTAGTGGGAAGGATAAGAGAAGATTGAAGAAAGTATAAATGTAGGTGTTTACCAGATAGCATAAAAACCCTAAAGGGCTGTATGTATTAATCAGAAGTGCTTTCAACTCTAGAGCACAAATTAATGGTGTCTTACTTAATAATGACCTTTGTTAGCTCCCTTTGCATCAAGTCAGGACATAGCTAGCTGCTCAGCGATGTCATCAAAGACTTGGAAATTTTCTACCCTTCTAGGTCTCTTGTTCTGCCCCGCTTAAGATTTATTTCATGATCATGAGTTGATGACCACAGTTTTGAGCATCGTGCTGCAGCAGACTCTCTCCCTTTGATTGATGAAAACTGGGGAACAGCTCCTGTCCAAACCACTGATCGAGTGAAGAGAAATGAGATTTCCATGGATCGATCAAGAGCTTTTCTTTTCCACAAAGAGATTTAGCCTTATACCTACAAATAAGAACAATCTGTTTGGAATAGGGAACAAAGATACTGTGTAAGCACAAATAGGTTCGTGGATATCTGGTGGTCATTTTCTTTAAAGATAGGAATAATGTAATTTGGTGTACACCATGGAGGATCCAGTCATGACTCCAAGGCCATATCCCTGGGTGACAGGGACACCATACACTGAGGCAGATATTCCAGGAGACATGAGAAAGGTTTAGGAGGAAAATTCAAGAGTTAAAATTCAACTATGTTAAGTTGAAAGTGCTCTGACAAGACAATATGCAGTTGGAATTATAGTTCTGAAGCTAATGAGATTTAGTGGGGCTCAAGACTGGGACTAGAGACCTTTGAAATGGTTAGAATCACAGACTGGATGAACTGTAAAAAGAACAGAAAAGTACAATGAGAAGGAAGTTGAAAGGCGACACCGAGAATTCAAAACTTTCAAAATGTGGATATGGACAAAGGAAGGAAAATCTAGGAGATGAATGGAAATGATACATTTAGAAGATCTACAATCAAAATCTTACTGCACACTTAGTAAGTTGCATAAAAATTGGTGAACACCTTACGGTGTCTTTAACACTTTGACATGAATCTCCTAAGAAATTTAGAGTATAAACAGAATTTATATCATACTTTCAGTTTCTTTTGCCTCAAACTCCTGAAGCACATATTTTGCTTTACATCATCTAAAATCCGTTCTCCTGAGCCTTTAGCTCTGTTTATAGAGCACTAAGTTGTCTACTGACCAGAAGAAATGACATAAATATTTCTAGTCACTTGTACTCGCCATGTTAGATTCTGAGAAACTTAGATGGAAGTGGAAGAAGAAAAAATTACTTTTTAAACTTTGATTAGGAAGTACTGTGCATGTAGCTCAGTGCTAAAGCACTTGCCTAGCATATTCAAGGCCCTATTTTTTGTTTTGTTTTGTTTTGTTTTTGAGGGGGGTGCTGAGGGTCGAACTCAGGGCCTTGCACTTGCTAGGCAAGCATTCTACCACTGAGCTAAATCCCCAACCCCAAGGCCCTGGTTTTGATTTCTCTATGAGGAAAAAAAAAAAAAAAACTAAAAAAAAATTTTATACCCTTATTAAAATAAATGCAAAATGTAGAGGCACTGGTAAATTCATATATTTATGTGAAAGTGCAACTTAAATTAGCACTGCTATGACTTGGATCTTTACTCTTCTAGCACTTTTGTGGTAAGACAGACAAAAGGAAAAAAATAGTTATGCTGTTAGCTTTTATTTTTCTGAAGAGAAAGAACTTAAAATATGCCAGTTATATACTAGAAAATGCCCCCTTCCACTAGAGAATATGTATACAATAGAGAATCTCATGTTCACTCAACTTTGGTGTTTAAAACAAGCCATACGCTAACCTGAAGCATATTCATCCACAAGATGCTCTTCGACGAGAATAGGCAAACAGCTACCAGAGGAGATGGTTTGGATTTGCTGTTTTGAACCAGAGGAGAATGAATCAATTCAATCTAACTTTAGTTGTAATTCAATTATAATGAAATGAATTATTTTCATTGTTTTCTACTGTTTAACTGGTTCTCATTCTTCTGACTACTTTATTATTCTTTCCTTACTAATCCTCCACCAGAAACACTAGGGCAAAAATCTATAACCCTTTTCCCTAAGGTACAGTAGAACTCGGTGCTATACCTATGATCACATGGAGAGAAAGGGAGTTTCTGACTGTAACTTCCCACCTCACATTATTTTCTTTCTGTTTTCTGTCTCTGTCTGTATTATCCTCTTTCTCTCTCTCTCTCTCTCTCTCTCTCTGTCTCACACACACACACACACACACACACACACACACACACACACACACAAAGTTTCTATCAGTCACAGACTATTGCTTTACCAAAAGTAGCTTAGCCACTTGAAATGGTTGTTCTTAACAGCTCTTCTGAGGAATGCAGGAATTGCAGAAGGAAAGCAAACATGTCAGGAGATCTCAATTCTAATTAACATTGCCACTCATTGCTGCCGTACTTTATTAAAGATACTGTCATTTAGTAATTCAGAGATTCCCCGGGGGGTGATTCTTGCACGCAGTGGAGAAATGGGACCCAAATGCTCATGAAAATAATGGGGGTAAGTGGGGAAATTATACAAGTAAATATGGTATTAACAAAAATTCAGATTTCAATCACCAAGTCAATTAACAATTAGTTTCCAAGCAGCTTGTCTCGGACTCTGTTATGGTTTCTGGGGGACACACACACCCCCCACACACAAACGTGCACACATTGTGCCATACAAAATACCGTCTCTACCACTCAGTGATCTTCTCTGCTTCTAAATAGAGCAAAACTATTGAACGTACAACGAATGGTACCTCGGTTCATGAACGTAATTCTTTCCACAACTCTCCTCGCAAACCGAATTGGATGAGAACTGAGGTTAGGTTCAATGTTGCCCTTATGGGGAAATTTGATTTGATTATCATCCAGTTTGATTTGTGACCAGAATTGTGGAAAGAATTAAGTTTGTGAACCAAGTTATCATTGTATGTAAATTATGACTAAATGAATTATTTTCATTATGATCTACTATTTAATAGACATTTAAAATCATTCTAAAAACAAAAAATGGGTTTAATATGAAACATTGAGTCTTAAACCAAGATGACATCAGATCTTCTTAAAAATCTAGATTATTATCATCGAGTGAAAAGATAGTGTTCCATGTGTGGACAAAGAAGATGAAGTAAAGATGGAGAAAAGTCTCTGGCTTGTGCCGGGCAGGCTGGCCTGACTGAAGAAATATTTTTGGAAGTTACTCAGAAGGCCTTGGCTTATAAGCAAAATAGTATCAAATACACACACACACACACACACACACACACACACACACAAAAGGGCGTGGGTTATTAGTGTAAAATTTATATCTAAGCAAGATTAAGCATGATCTTTCAAACACTCCAGCCTGGCTGCACTCCCCCTTCTGTGCTTCTGCTGTTGTGACAAGACCCGTGAGGGGCTGTGAGCCATGATGCCTGCAGGCCAGGCAGGTACATTAGCAAGTAAAGCAGAAGGGCAGCCTGCTTCACAACAGACATGTTTAGCTCACACATGGGGCACATACAAATGTCTATGATTCTCACAAGGAAAATATTTCTCCCTTTTTCTTGAAACTTGAAGCCCTTTTAGTGCGCATTACACGTTGCCGCTTTTGGTTGGTGCACAGCTATGGATATTTTTTCCCTGCTGCATTGCAAGGGAAAATCTATTGCAAGCGGATGCACCACAGGATGGAGTTCCATGAGGTGCAGGTCACCTGGAGCACAGGACGTGTCAAAAGCACCGAAGGTACTGAGCACCGGCTGATGTGACCGTAAGAAATACTTGCCCCAGATTCCCAGATGCAATTGCTATTATGTGAAATCTCCCAAGTTTTATACTGTATATACCTCAGTTTTCGGAAATCGTTGAGTAGAATGATTCACTTCCTTGTTTTCTGGCTTGCAAAATAAAGCATGACCGTTCAGTGGAGGGGTGGATGAGACGCTGCAGAGCAGAGGGGTGGGTTCCAGAGAAAGCAGCAGGTACTGGGGACACTAAAGCTTTATTTTCCAGAAGGTGCAGCCATTTGAGAAAGCAGAGCTAGGGCAGGAATGGGGACAGGACAGATGCGTGTGGGCTTTCATGGTCAAGCAGGAGGGTGGACTTTCTTAACTCTAGAGGAGGAACAGAGGTCTAGAGTTCCATGAATAGTGAGGAGCAGCATCGTGCTCCTTCACAGCACGCTAGCAAAGTGGTAAGACTCCCAGATGGGAGGCAAGCTGGACGGAGTAAGGTTTGCATGAGGCTTCCACTGAGGCTGGATTTTACGCATTTCATGCATTGAATTCTGTACTTTGAGGGGCTCTCTGTGCTTGGACCACAGACTCCCCTGTGATAACCAGTGTGCACTAAAGACTAGAAAGATCCTAGTGCATAGCATCCTCTACAGGATCATGTTGGACCTTTTCACAGCTCATTTTTCTACCGCTACTTATGATTCTGCCCCTCTTATCCAAGAGGCACCCTGTGTACACAAGTTCAGAGAAGTGAAATACAGATAATAGATCTAAAAAACAAAGGTGGCATTACTTGCAAACCACATTTGTAGAATAAATTATATATTAATTATGAGTGTATGTCTTTTTAATACAGTGGCTCAACACTGATTTAGGTAGCCAGCAAATCTATATTTAAATCCTGATTCTGGGTTTTTTTTTTTTTTAATTAGTGATGACATTGGGCAGGTCCCATCATCTCTCTTGATCGTCATTTATAAAAGATAGGTGAAAATAATTCCTAATTCATAGATACCATTAAGAATTAAAGGTAAGAATTCAGTGAGATTAGTATGTAACATAATGTTTAGGTGTCTGGAACATAATGAATTTTAAATAAATACTTGATATCCTTGTAATTCCACATACATTTACAGATATCTTTACAGAAAAAATTACAGGTCTGGGATGATGAAGTAAAGTTTCTGATAAAAAGTAGCACAAGTCAAGAATTAAGCAGAATTTAGACCAGACAAGACAAAAACAAGGAAATAAGAACAGTGCACTGAGGGGAGCGAGGATTGTTTGGAGGGAGACCGACAACTCTGGCTCCAACAGAACACTTCACACACCCCTGAAATATGGTTTGTTAGTCATTTGCAGCTACAATCCTGACTCTAATCACCGTTATTTAAGACTGGGCAACTAACAAAAATGTTACAGGACCTCAGACTGGGGGCATGGGAAGAAGACTTGGCAGAATGGGTTTGGCCATTTAATACGAGAAACAGGACAGTGGGATTGAGGAATGGAGCTTAAGTGAGTCCAGAGATTCAGCCTTTGAACAGTGAATTTTCATCAGATGATTTATGAGAAAGATGGTTTCTTCCTGAAAATTTCAAAATATATTTGCTGTACTTGATAACACTAGAGTGACCGGCAAACTTGACTGGCAAATTCCTGAAGCAATAATTCAAAGACAGTCAGCCCTCCATGTCCAAAAAGAGTCCCAAGTACACATATTCAGAGAAGTGAAAAGAGCCAGCAGCATTAGATCAGGCCGTGGGCGAGGGACCGTGAAAGAGTATTTGGGACAATTCCCGGGAAGCCATAATAAATGTGTAGTTATGTCCTAAGTGCGCGTAAACGGTGGCAACAGTATGCATAAATTAGTATTTTGGTGGCAATGAATTGAATAAATTATGTAACACTTCTAGCTACCAAAAGTTTTTTATTAGTACTTGTTTGTAGTACATAATGATTGCATTTATGGTGGAGAGTTGGTACATGCACATGATACACCTTAATTCTTTTTTTTTCCCATCTCCTAGCCCCCCTTCCCTTCCTGCTCCTTCCAATGCTTGGTTCCCTTCCCATTTTCAAAAGCTCTGTTTTCTTTCATCATTTTTTCTTCAATTCTTTTTTTTTCCCATCCCCTTCTCCTCCCCTTCCCCCATCTCTTGTTCCCCCACCCATTTGAGGAAGATCTCTCTCTGCTTCCTCTTTATGTATCTTCTCCTTTCTCTCTCTCTCTCCCTCTCTCTCTCTCTCTCTTTCTCTCTCTGTCTCTCTCTCTCTATATATATATATTTGAGTTTCTTATACAAAGCAAACAAGGCAATATTTAAGATTGTGGTTTGACTTCTTTCACTTAATACTATGGTCTCAGGGTGAATCCATTTACCTACAAATGCCTCAAGTTTAAAGATAAAGGAAATATCACTCTGTAGGTTATTACCAGGGTTAAATTTAAAAAAAAAAACAAAACACCTGACATAAAGCTGGTTTAAAATAGCTAGTAAACCATGATTATTCTATTTCCATTCAATTTTACTGGAAAGATTCCCCCCCCCCACCCAGGACTAACTCTGTTTCCTTTAGAAAGATCAGCACATAGAAAATATAAGTTTTCCTATATAGAGAGTCCCATTGATTAGGAGACTGCTATTAATGTGACAGCCTGTACTTTACTTAGATGTGCTCTTTTCAGCAAAGATTTTAGGTTGGTTTGATGGCCATTTGGGGATTCCTTTAAGACTATGTTTGTAGATGAAATTTGGAGAGATGATCAGGAGCGAGCTTTAAGATTTGGTTGCTACATTATACACAGTTATCAAAAAGGAAACTTAATCTCTCACGAAGCTTCTTTTCTGCTTGGTAGTGATGGATGGGACTTGAAACCATCTTGGGAAGGGTGTAGGAATCAGAAGAAATTATTGATATTCTCAGATGTGCAGGTCTTCTTTTAATAACTGTCCAACTTGGTGTATAATCAGTCGCACATTCTCTTCTTGGTTATTTTCTAACAAAAGTTTGTTTAGCATCTACTCAGTACTGTGCAGGTTCTAGGTGCTGGGGGAAGGGCAAGAGAATATGGCAGACCCAATATTTGTAGTCTAGCAGGAAAAGCAGAACATAAAACAATACATTCTTCTAAATGCTATGGAGAAAATGCTGAGTGTTTTAAGTAAATCAAACACAATCGCATAGTTGTTTTTGGCTAAAGGGCAGGTAATTCCAAGAGGCCTTCTGGAGAATCAACTTTTAAATTTGAAACCAAAACGTGAAATAGGAGCCAGAAAAATAAGAAGCGATAGTATGTTTCCTGAAGCTCATTCATAGAAATGTGGACATAAATTATATTCTTATAAAACCTGACCAATCTTAAATACTTTACTATGTCCACGTAATATCTAAACTAATTTCCTTCTGTCATTTCTCCGTGTGGACTGCTCTCTTTGGGCTGCTGTGGCTGCACTAATGGTCCCAGTTATTGCCCTCACCCTTGTCTCAGGCCACTGGCTATTGTTGATGCCACAGCACCTTATCAGAAAGTGAGGTCAGTTTCCATTCCCTTGAATCTAGGCTGGTCTTGAGCCTGTTGGGACCGACAGAATGAGATAAAAGTGCCTGTGTGTGAATACAGAATCTCATCCTCCAAAGGCACGAATGCTTCCGCTTGCTGTTTTCCATCGCTGTCCCCACCATGTGAATGCGCCCGGACTAGCCTGTTGGATGACGAGATACCCACACAGGAAAGCCAGGAGCCCAGCCGAGCTGAAAACACGCGAGACGGCACAGTGTGGCATAGCAGAACCACCTATTCAACACTCATTCTCCTGTAGATGCAGAAGTGAGCCCTCGCAGAATATCAAAGCCACCTGGGGGAAACACTACGTGAGCAAAACTGAGGGGTGTAGATCCCAGAGTCTGGGTAGCTTGACCGGAGAATTCATACAGACGGCATGGTCTCTGAACTGCACCATCTTTTTTCACGTGGAAGTACTTCTTATTATTATATAATAACCCAGGATATCACAGAGCATTCGTGTTGACAAAAAATTAAAGTAAAAAGTGGAAATCCACTCTCCTATCTTTTCTCTCCTAACTTACTTTTCTAGTGAGATCAGTGCATGTGCGGTTTAGGGACTATGAATCTGTGAGGACCAAGGGCTCTCCGTGATGTAATTGCTCTTATGCAACAGGAACATCACACCAGCACAGTGGAGCTCGGTTCACTGTCATTTGGGCTTCGCTGTGGGGTGTCTCAGGCAGCTGCGGACCGCGGTGTCTATGACCCTCCCGGCTCCCGTTCTGCACGGTGGGCTCAGGCGCCAGAAGACGATTCTCCTCAGCCGCTTCGCTTCTCAGTTCTAATTGGGTGCTTGGTTACTTCCTCAGGGAACATTTGCCAATACTGCCGCTTGGTTCTGCTCACTGTTTTCCCACTCCAGAGTTTAATGCCCCCTGTCTGAATTCTAGCAGTAAACACATAACAGAATTCTCATTTGGAGAGTCTTCGGAGAGCCATGCTAAGTCATACGCCCAGCGATCCGCCTTATTTCTCTGCTGGCTGGAGTTTTTGTTCACCACAGAAAAGAGTCATTTGCGTTTCTCCTGATGATGGCCGTACAGCTTTGAGAAATAACCGAAAGAGGGGAACTGGGAAGGAGTTAGCCGTTTCAAATAGTCAAAGCATGTCTTAAGAGAGTCTGAATGTAAATAAACAGGGTACAAAATGCAAATGGTTAATTACAAAATAATAGAAGATAATTAGTCTTCTAGCTCAAGCCAAAAAGTCAGACCATAGAAGCAGGACTTGCAAGGAAGTAAACAGAGTGAATACTGGTGCCCTTAACTGGACTCTCATGCATAGTCTCCCAAGATGGTTAGAGGCAGAGAAAGGGAGATTAGATGTTAGAGAGGATTTAAATAGACCCCATGTATTACATCTGCATATCTGGAAGTATGCACTGAGTTTCCATCCCCAGTAGGTGAGGGGAAATAATTGTCTTTCCTAGTTTAAAAAGTTTCATTATAATTTCCAGTGAATATATATGAATTGAAACACACACACACACACACACACACACACACACACAGAGAAATAACAAGTGAGACAGACTTTAATGGGACCACTTAGAAAGCTTGATATTGTTCCTATTGGAGGGCACAGTGGGGAAAATAAGTACATGAGGTAAGCTGAATGGCCTATGACCACAGAACAGGAGCCTGGTGGGCAAGTGACTATGTGTGCCGATGGGGGAATAAAGATATGTGTAAAGTGTGTTTTCTGTGGATGGGATTGGGCCATGGAGAGAAACTCTGCAGGTGGCCTGGACCACAGGACTGCCCAGACCATTAAGGACACCAAAGATGTAGCTAGCTCCAGGTGCCCTACAGGATGCCCAGTGATAAAGAAAGAACAGAGCAAATAACCACGAGATCTCCAGGCAACAAACAGCCAGTCGTGGGAAGATTGCAGGGATATTTGAAAATACCCCAAGAAAACAGACCGTCAGTGTCAAACAGACACCAGCCTCAGCCAGAGAGAGGGAGAGGTCCTGGGTCTCTTCAGGCTCATTAAACACCCTTCCCAGGGCTAATCTCTCCTCTTCAAGGTGGAAGGAAAGCAGGTGTTGTTCATCCAAGCTGGAGGCAGAGAGATAAAAACAAGTTCAAGGGGCAAACAGAGGCTGTCTCTGTGCGAGGAGCATTCCAAACTGGGCTAGGTGAGAAGTAATTCCTTGAATTAATGCTCCAGATTCTGACTAATGGAAGTAATCGGACATTTAAATGATGACTTTACTACCACTTTTCATAACCTATAGAAACCGAAGACTTCTAAGTTATCAACGTGAAAACACCTGAGATCTGACCCATCGTTTAAGCAAAGGGCAAAATGAACTAGAGCAGGTTGGAACTCATTTGTAAGGAGAAAAGAATAAAATAATTTTCTGATTATGTATAAAGTCTTGTATGTTCAAATAAACACTTAAATACACAAGTTTAAAGAAAACAGAATCTGGTTTAATTACAAAAATTGCTCTGAGATTATCACAAATTATCTTTAACCAGAATTATGTAATTTAAATTTATCACCTTTGTAGATTATTTTTGACCCACTGGAAATAATGCCCTGTGTGTATATACCATGCTTTAGTTTTTTAAAAATTTATCTGTCGTATCTCATTTGTATTCACAAAAGCTATACATCAATGAACTGCTATCATTATCTGATTTTTTTCAGTGATAAACCTGAGGCTCAAGAGAAATCAAGCAATTGCCCACATTCTTTAGTAAACAGTAGATTCAAAGTAAGGAATGTACACCAGGTTCTCTGACCACTGTATAGCTCTACTCCTATGACTTAATTAGATGGTAGTTTCCGATTACCACCTCCATGCCTGTGAACTGAATCACTTATATATCCATTACTTGATTTACCTATTTTATTCAGTACAGCATTATCAAGAATTAAGCATGTGTCAAGGGGGGAGATAGCTCTTAATGACAAAATAAAAATATAGTTACAATCCATGATGAAAGCCACTGAGGAAAGTAACACAACACCTCCTTTAGTGTGCAGTACCTGGCATTCTGAAGAGCTGGTGTTACGGGCTGGAATTTCCCTGAACAATGTGTCATACGTTGAAAGCTTGGACTCCAATGTAGTGATGCTCAGAGGCAGGTGGCTTTAGGAAGGTGATTGGATCACGACGGCTTTCACTTTATTGGTGGATTAATCCCTCGGTGGGCTCATACATTGATGGCATTATTAGGAGGTCATTCAAATTTGGAAGGGGGCCTAGTTGAGGGGAATGGTCATGGAGACGTGACCTTGGGCGCCAGATCTTGTCCTGCCCACCCCGAGGCTGAGATCTAAGGTGAAGTAGGAGAAAGCTTAACGAAAGATGTGCCATGACCCCGCGATGTGAGGACACGCCCCTTAGAAAGCCTGAAAGGAGAGCAGAGAGGAAGATGAGAGCCACATCTGCGATTTGAGTCTTAACCTAAAAATGACAGGAAGCCATTTATGGATTTTAAAGCCAGGGCTTATGTGATCACATATACAGAGACAGCTAATTTATTGTCCTCCTAAAGCCAGGGAAACAGAATTATGGTGATAAATACTCTGCCTCATATAACTGCCTGATAAAGCCAAAGAAATGTTCAGCTTGCTCTCCAACCCATGAAGTTTCCCTGTTCTTATAACTAGCTGAAAGATGTTTATAACTGGCTGTGTTAGTGTTACCAACAATTTATTCTCGACTGCCTGAACCATTCTGCTACCCGTGTGCTTTTGTCACTGGTTTTGAAAAGCAGCATCGTTATGTGTGTTTCTCTTCAGTGCTATCACCCACTCACTCAACACACATGTGAAAACAGCTTAGCGTGAGGCAATGAAGAGATGTTTTTGCCTTCCAGCAGCTTATTCTGGCCTATAATTTCTACAGATTTTAGACAGCAAGGGTGTATTATTGCCCCTGAGTCAGTAAATCCGAACACTCATCTTGTTTTCCAGCAGTTTTGTGGTACTTCTCTTAAACTATTTAGATTCTTATCCCTATATTCTTCTTCAAGAAAGGCAATTGTTTGAAGTTATAGGGAGAGTATAAAGTCAAGGAATTTGGTGATATTAACTGTGTGTATGTGTGTGTGTGTGTGTGTGTGTGTGTGTGTGTGTGTGTGTCTATCCATGAAGACACTTACAGCTTTTAGTCTGGAGTCTTAATTGATCAGATTTGCGAAGTCACCTATTTATCACCATACACCATATATTATATATATTTACATATCTACGGTATGTAAAATTTGTATACATACACACAAACTTGATTTCTATTCAACGCATGCTTAAAGCATTACACTGTAGATATACCCTGAACACCGCGAGAAAAGTAGCACAACTTTTCTAGCACCAAAAGAATGCCCTGTGTCTATTAAAAGACTTAGAAGACATCACAAAAGAGAAGGCTCTGTCTGCTTATGCTAAACATTTACAGAGTCTAGTTCTGGAAGCTTTATAATGCGACCAGAATTCGTATCAAGTAATATATCTACTGCCATCTACCTTCCACAAAAGGAACTGCAAGCTCCAGCCCTCCCTCCGTTTCTCCTCCCCTTAATTCCCCTCCTTACTCAATTGAAGACTGGTCCATGTATTTTAGCCTGCTTTTTTTTTTTTTTTCCCCCTCCTGGAAACATGGGAAACGGTAAGAAACGGAGAAAATTATTCTTATAAATGTGAACTATAAAAGTAATTCATCTTTTGGGTTGACTTCATTCCTTAAAATATGGTCTAAGTCATTTAATAAATACTGAATGTGTCCCTACAAGGGATCAGTAGTAATCATGTTATTCAGGGGAAATATAGTCTGGAAACAAACACAATCCCTTGTCTCAAACAGCATCAAGTTTATAGTAAAGTAGGATGGGAGAGGAAGAAGGATAAGAACAAGTGTACTAGGCAGTGAGGAATAGAATCTGGGAAGCTGAGGCAGGAGGACTGTATGTTCAAGCCCAGCCTGGGCAACTTAGTGACTTAGCAAGACACCGTCTCAAAATGAGAACCTAGCAAAAGTGCCAGGGTTGTAGTTCAGTGTGAAGGCTCTGGGTTTGGTCCCCAGCATCAAAATCAAATAAACACTGTACTGTGTGCCTCCTCAGAGGCACAGAGGTGCTGGAGGACCTAAGGCGGGTTGGCAGAGGCAGGTGATGGAGGAGGCTGGCTGCCCCGAGTCATGTGTACACCATCGCAAGGAAAGAGTTTGGACTCATTAGCGAAAGAACTGAAAGGTAAGATTTACCATTAAATTGTAAAAGCATTTCACGACCTCCTAATGCATGTTGGTTGTCACCACAGAATTTTTGCATTCATTATCTTATTTAATACTTACAATAATCCTAGGAAGTAGGATTTTTACCTGTGAATAAACTGAAGGTCAGAGAGGGGAAACAAATTGTTCCTGAGCATTCTGCCGTGAGTGGTGGAAGTTCAGAAGGCCTCATGAAAAGGTAGGCTGCCTTCACAAGAGCTTTGACAAAAGTGTCAACGTTTATTCCCTGTCACATGTCACGTGTCCACTCTTGAGCCAATCGGTGAGGCTGAGGAGGCAGAAAGAGTGATTGGAGAGAGCTGAGTCATGTGACCACTTCTGGAGCTGGTGCTGAGGTGAGCCCTTAGTAGGGAACAGTAAGAACTTAATGACATTTTTATAGTTTAGAAAAACTTTTTTAAAGTTAAGAGAAAACCTTCATTCCATGTTTTTTCAGATGCTGTTTTTCCCTATTTTAAAATGTGTGGAAGAGCATTATGATGTTTCGGATACAAAATAGCCTAATGTTTCAAATAAACAAGTGTGTGATTGAAATTAAAAAAGAAAAAGACTGTGATGACCAGTCGTATCACTTTCCAAAGGAAAATCAACTTCTGTATTCCAGAAAAAGAGGAAATGGACGCTGGGCAGGCAGAAATGATAAATGACCATTATTCCTAGATGACCATTATTCCTCCTAAATTTTATTCTGAATACCTTTGGGTTTTGTCTTTAATCGTCTACTACCAAAACATTTACTAACAATTTTAGAAAACTTTAGCAAATAGAAAACTTGAGTTCTGTTATTCTATCACATTATTACAAAAAAGCGAAGCACACAAGGCTGACGAGAAAAGGCAGTACAAAGGCGGTGACCTTAATAAACTAATGATCATTCCAGAATGTCTCTGAGGTCATCTCAATTATTCCAACACATTTCATTTGTTAACACTGAAGAATTTGGAGTGAACTTGGAGTTTGCTTCTTTTAGATGATAGAAAAGTGTACTGTTTGGATAGCTTTCCTCAGTCTTGCCAGAAGGTAAGCGCTTATCCTGGGCTTTTCCATAGAGGTTTTTTTAAAAAGAGAATTCCCAGCTGGTAGTTCTGAAATCTTGTGAAGTTTTCAGATTTACATGTGTTGCCTGTGCTAAAGCATGGTATTTTCCTTTATTTTTAAAATACTCAACTGACAAATTAATTGTTCAAAAAGTTTCCTTTTAGAACTCCTTGGGGACTCAGGCTCTTTATAAGCAATGATTCTCAAGCTCGGATATCAGGATCCCTTCTATTCTTTTTTGGGGGCAGGGGGAGGTGCTGGGGATCAAACTCAAGGCCTTGAACTTAACACTCTACCACTTGAGCTGAATCCCCAACCCTGATCTCTTCTATTCTTAAAAATTATTGAGAACCCCAAAATACACTTTTCTTGATGTAAGTAATATAACATGTTTAACCTATTAGAAATTAAAAGTGAGAACTTCAAAAGTTACCTATTCATTAAAGTAATAGTAAGTTCACATGTTAACATAAATAATGTTTTAATGAAACATAAATATATTTTCCCAAACTGTAACAAATGGTGAGAAGATTGAACTTGTTTTATATTAGGAAAACCTTGTTAATGAGTGATTCAATAGGACATAGATTCTCATATCAGCTTTTGATTCAGTCTACTGTGATAATGCTGCTTTGATTAAATAAATGAAGGAAATCTGGCCACATACAGATGTATAGTTGAAAAGGGAGGAATATTTAAAAGGTCTTTTTCATGTAATTGTTCATATTCTTCTTTCATATGCTTCCCAAACTCAATATATAAAGGTGAATTGCAACACTAGCTGCATATCTGTAAATTCATAGTCTGTTACAATAAAATCTATTGCTTTAGATTGAACTGTAAAGTGCACATTTTAACTATCATGATTTATAGCATCATGTATTTAGAAAAGATCATTTCACTGAGTCATGCAGATTTTCCATATGTTGACACATTTCATTATGAAATCAGTGCATCACATTTATTGATATCACTAATGATCTTTTAAGAAAACCCTTCAAGTAGTAGATTGTTCTCAAGCTTCTAGTGACAGATGCGAGTTTTTTAATTTTTAATTTTTTTTGCTTGAAATCTCAACTTCATTGTTGTCAACAAATACTGTGAATTGTCTTCCTTAAACCAATAGGAACACTATTCGTTTTTAAGAAAATATCTGAAAATACCTGTCCGTGGGGTAATTTAAAATGCATTAGCCTTGGTGCTACTGCTTTGGCGTGTTACTTTCAGTGTATTTGTCAACATGGTGAAAAATAGTAAGCAATATATTATTTAATATTTTTATAAAAATAATTTTGATCTCATTCCTCAAGCCCCAAAGGGTCTTAGAGACACCAGAATGTCTGCTATAAGGTGAGCAGGCATAGCTGTTATTGGAGACTAGACTGTAGTTTCCATCAGAGAACCCTTGACGCTTGGTTTTAGGCAAGCCTCATTCCTCGCCACACATTCCTTAGTTTATGTATCTAATATTCATGGCAGTATAGGAACCTGGTCATTGAAGGAGTACATGCTAATGAGGACCATAAAATTTATTATAACTGGTCATACTTTCTCTCAGGAAGTTTACTCATTGCAGTCTACAAAAACCAAAGATATGAAGAGGATATTATGACCCCACTTTGACTTAAGTTTATAGTAGGATCAACCAGCTTTCACATCAGCAAACTGAGTCAAGTACAAAATTTAAGCCTCACGTTTCCTTGTTCCTATTTTATTATTTAGAAGCAAAATAGACATTATTTTCAAATATTTCAAATAACTTTTGCAGTGCATCTATTCTTCGTATCAAGCTGATGGAAAGGATTTCCCCCTTTGTATGTTTGTTGTATTTTTAATGCCATAACACAAAGCGAATCTTCTATCACCATGGTAACGTACATTTGCTCCAGATGCAAATCATAATACATCTTTTTGAGTTTTATATCTCAGTGGTTAGATTTGCCTTCCTTATGTAGTGTTTTGAGGATAATGATCATATTCCACTTGTTAAATAGATAAAAATATATTGTTTTTACATATCGACTTAAACCCACTTTCCAGGGGAAAGAAAGTGTTTTTAAAAATAAAAGCAAATTTTCACATTCAGCTCAAGTGATGGAGATCCTAAGAATATTTTAGAAATTACATATTTCTATAAAAGTGGCTATCAAATGTAAAAAAAAAAAATCTATCAAAGCTGTGCCAAATGATGTTGCCATGTAACAAACCAGCCGTGCACTGCAGTGCTGCAGGAATCTCAGTGTCTCATGTAACTCTCTTAACCACAAAGCCAGCCATCACATCACCATCTCATTTTTCTATAGGTATTAGTTCTGCATAAGGTTCCAGTATTCCCAAGAAGAATTAGCAATTACTCCTGTAGCGGTAGTTCTTTTTTCGTTAATTTGACCCTTTAGATCGTGCTAGACCTTCACTCCATGGCTCTAGGATACTGGGAATCATTAGCAACTATGCAAATCTCTGCTGTTTCCTCAGAGAAGAACTCTGTGGAAAATTAGAGAGAACGAGAATGTCCGCTCTCAGGATAGATTCCTCCTATGTCCTGTTGCTATTGTTCTTTTTCTTTTTCCATGGTCACAAAATGATTAGCGTAATTACCGGATTTGTTTTGTCTTTGCAGCTCACATTCCCCAGGCCTGTCACCTTCTCAATGTATTTAAAAAATATATATTTTGTATCTCTTTAAAAATCATAGCACCAAGACTCAAAAGGAAATTGCTGTATTAACCTTAGTGAAAATAAAAGATCAGCACAAAGTGTGACATGGGGTTAATTTAATCAATCATTCAATTCAATTTTAACCCATGCCAGCCATTACATTTGCAAATATTCTCTAGTCTAGATTGTCAAATTCTTTAAGAATTGGTGAGTGTGTATGCTTAACGTTTAGAAATCATAACCAATCATGAATTAATATGCTTACTTACAGGCTTTTTTCAAAGCAAAATTATAAAAACCTGTGCACAATATGCACAGGAAAAAAATTAAACTTAGTGTAGAGCATGAGGATATCATGCATGTTTGCTATGACAGGTAATAACAGCTTTCAAACAGTCTTTGGAGCCACGTAAGTTTTGTTTTACTTCTGATAAAACTGTACCTTATTACTCAGGTGCCAGTTTATCTCGACTAGGACATTGTTATTTCAAAATGTGCCTTCCCCAGAAATTAGTGTTTGTACTAAGCATACTTTGGTATGCTGGGGAAAATCAAAGCCACAATGCTCCTTCCACAAAGCCTTGAGTCCCTCACTGGTGACGTCTCAGCAATATGTCTAATAGGACCCTCATAGTGTAATACATTTGCTAGTACAGCAGAAATATGCTATATTTTAAAAAACCAAGACAGAGAAAAGATATATATTTTGCAAAATGCGACTTCATTTGTTTCTTTGATGTTAGAAGAAATGACTAATTTTTGGCTCAAATGTACCAGTCCTGCCTATGTGAGCACAGATGCTGAAAAAACAGTCATTTGTCTTTGCTTTCTGAAGACAGAGAGAACAGTAGGATGTTCTGGAAATTATCCTGTGGCATACTCAGGGACGTAATCCTGGCCAGAAACCCACCTCGCCTTAAGGGAAAGATGAGAAATAATTATCCTAAATCAAAAATTAGAAACAAAGCGATGAAAGTTTGTATCCATTGAGAATAAAAACAAAGAACTGATAAGTAACTCAGTCCAATGAGTTCTCATCTAATGAAAAGAAAAATGACAGTGTGATACTACTGAAATGGAAACACCTTATGCCAGGACTTGATATTATACATTTTATCTAAATGTTGTGCACTCGCAGGAGGAACTTCGGGGAGGTGATTGAATCGTGGTGGGGGTGGGGCAGTGCAGCTAAAGTGATCCGAGGAGGCAGAACTTGGTCAGAAGAGGCAGGTCACTGCGGGTGTGACCTGGAAGCAGATCTCTCCCTTCCTGGCACCTCCAGTCTCTATGGTTCCTGGTTGCTTTCCCTCTGTTGTGCCTCTCTACCAGGCCTTCCTGCCCTGGAACCGGTGGGTTATGACTGAGCCCAAGAGCCAATACAGACTTCTGCCCCTTTAAGTGGTGGGTGTCTGTGTCCCATGATGAGGAAATGGATGAGACACTGATAACAGTTTAATTCTGAGAAGTTAAAATGAGTGTGCTTTTCCTTCTTTCTCTTCCATCTGTTATTTTTCTTTGCTTTTTGTCTTCCTTTCTTCTCTGTCTCCCTTTCCTTTCACTTCTCACTCTCTCTTTGAGTCTACTACACCTGCCTTGTTTTTCCTGTTCTCTTTACACCCGATCTTCACTGTGGTTGGATAAACAACATCAACTTCTATGTATATAATACTATTGACAGAATTTTTAAAAGCAGTAAGAACAGATGCTTTCTAGTTCATATGTAATCTCACAATGTGATAACTTTTTCTTTGGTGGGGAAAGCTCTATCTTACATTTCTTTCTAGGACTAGGTCTATTTTGTTTTGTTTGATCTCCAAAAGCCTGGGCAAAATTCATATTGAAATTCAGGACGAACTGTAGTCTCAGGGCCCTTAAGCTTCACTGTTCAAGTGTAAGAGGAACTGCATTTCCAAAGGTAAGTGAGCTGGACAATTTTCACTTTGATGTCATGAGCCTTGAGAATTGCTAAGAGGCTTGATTATAATTAAATACTTTCTAGGATTTTTAGGACTGTTTCCTGCAGTTCTTTCAGTCAAAGAATCATCAGCGGACACAATCTCATAAAGATTCATGCCATCCATTTGGTTTCCCTGACACTGTCAATTCCAAATGCACCGAAGTGACAGGTCATAAGAAAAAGAAACAAGAGGCAAAATGGGAGAGAATTCTTGCCATTTAAAAAATGTCCCTGCCACATGAGACACCATAAGCAGCAAAGCTGCTGTATGTGTCTGTGTACGTATCTTCCTGTATGCCGACGTGTACATAAAGAATTTACGGGAATAACCTCATTTTGTATCTGCAGGTATGTGAGGTATGCTGAGAGCTAGCAGAGCTAACCCACAGGGTGGCTGGGTAGCAGTTTAAATTGACACACACAGTGGGTGGGCTAATGGTTTATATTACAGTGTCTGAGGGGATTTTATAAACCAAGATGTGACTCTGACTGTCATCTGAGGGAGCAAAGCAAACCTTTTCCAGGTCATGTAGGAGATTTGGAGTTTGGATTTTGGTGAGGTGCAGCACGTGCGTTAGAGATATCACTGTCTGCAGTGGTTGAAAGAGCCTGATTAAGTCAAAGTCTGATTGGAAAACGCAACGAGGGAAATGAATCCTTAAATATATTATGATATAAAAGGCTTTCGATTTAGTCAGATAATCTCTTTTCATCAGACAGTATCTTCAGCATAAACTTGCAAAGAACTTTACAGTAAATAAATATCACTTGCTCTTCATTCATTTCTCACCCCATGTGACTAAATATGCTAAATAATGGAATATATGAAAGCAGTCATTACAAAGATATGTCAACTGGAATTTTGATGAATGCTTCACCTATTATTTTATGTAACAACATTCTCTAAGTTATGCAAGGGTGTATCCTCCTGGTAAACGAACTTAATTTTTAAGTTACAGTGATATTTTTATCTGGCATCGTATGATACATACATTTAAAGAGTCACAGAGAGAATGCAATGGTGTTTTCAGAAATAGAGATGGGCAGATATTTGAATCACCTGCGCAAAAATAAGGGCAGGTTTTTGGACATCGAGCCTAGAAGATCATGTTCCTTTGATGGGAGTCGCTCCTTTAGTAAGTAACAGACCAGACTTTGAATCCAGCCTTACACTCTGTGTTACCTGATTGCCTCTATTTATTTTTTGAAGTTGTGTTGACCTTTTCTAGGCTAACCTGAGGCTCCTTAGTGAAAGAAAAATATGTAATAATTGAATACTTTCTATATCGTCCCTACCAGAAAAAATGTTCAAAACCAGAGCGAGTAGTATGAACGCTATATATGTGCTAAGGCAATTCGGAAATGAGAAAGAGGAAGACAAGATTGCAGGATATTTTATAGTAAAGTATACCTTGAACGAGGTCATGACACAGGTGAGATTTCATGTGATAAAAGTCTATGCCTAAGAACAGCTTCAGGTTAGAAAAGCAGAAAATTGTGGGTCCTGGGAAGGGAGACTATGTCTGTGTTCTGGGGAGCAATGAGCCGTGAAGAACAGAGAACTTCATCACGTGGCATCAGCTCACAGGGAACTTCTGAAAATTAAATTTCTAGACTAGTAAATTTAGGTTTTGATGACATTAAATATGGAATAATTGGAAAAGAATTTAACAAGGTGGGTGGCCTGAAATAACTCAAGCAGCTCAGTCTGGCACTGTCTGAATTGTTTTGCAGCAGAAAGATTATGGGGCACAAATAGGTTTCTGAGATGTGATTTATCTCAAATCACATGAGATAAATCACATCTCAGAAATCATTGCAAAGAAGAAAAGCCAACTGCCAACAGGAGTAAATGTATAGGGAAAAGAAAAGAAACTCTAAAGTGAAGAAGTACAAGATTTGTCCAGGAAAATGGAGGTGTTTTTTTCTGCTATACGTAATGAAATCAGAAGAGCGAACCAAGACGTGGAGAGGAAGCTCTGTCTTGGTTTGCATCATGAGTCAATGTGCATTGCCTGGTGTGCGAAAGCGCTGAGACTCGAGACCAGAAAAGGGCACAGGGGGAGAGGACAAAACTACAGAACTCTATCTGCACGTGACTCGAGAGGGACAGGATTACATCAGAAGCCATAGGCATCAGCCGTGCTCATCACCAAGATTAATGCAAGCTATACAAATATATAAGGATTTGGAAGGTAGGCTCACAGTGGCCGCCTGCATCAGTTACTTCTCTAGAGTCAACGGTTTGCAAGAGAGCAGGTTTAATACAGGACAAGTCCAAGTTACAACATTCACACACACAAGCCAAATTCAGGAAGAGTGCAGAATATCTATCTATGCACTAGAGACTCAAAAGATCCAGTCAGGGCGGGGAGCTCACAGCAATGTTCCATGTACATCTGTGTCTGCACTAAAAGGCTGAAGAAGTCTATACTGGAGCCAGGATGTGATGCCCACAGCAGAGATGAAGACCAGCTCCCCTGAAGTGAACAACAGCCATCCCCAACGACAGCAAGACCCCGAGCTCCTCTTGCAACGAGAACAGCTGAGTTCCCTCCTGGAGAACCAGCCGCAGCAGAACTTCTCCCAGGAAACAGCTGCCTGCTATCTTCTGCTCTCGTTCTCCTGTATGTTGTGTCAACAACAATCCTCAGGTGGAGCTTCTATTACCAGAACCACAGCAACACAGTTCACCTGGGTGTTCCTGCTCACATTGACCACAGTCAGCCCACCACATCGCCCACAGAGTCGGGTGTGTGAGAGTGCAAAAGGGCTGTCTGCACACTGGAGATCAGAGAGACCCACTCAAAAGCTGAAGGCCTGGCGCTCACTGTAGCGTCCCACTGGAGTCTGGGCTGGAAGTCAGGAGACAGCGTCCAAGGTGCAGGTGAAGACTGGAGCCTTCTGAAGAAACAGAAGCAAGCCTATCTTTTTGGTTTCCCTTTTCTTCCACTCAGGCGGTAAGCCTATTGCTTGGTGCCACTCACACCCAGGGTGAGTCTTCTGTTTTCAGTAAATCCCTTCAGCTACACCCAGTACTGTGATAATCCAATTTAGCTGGACATCTCTTACTCAAATTGACATAATAAATTAACTGTCACACCATGAGAATAATGTTCTAAGGGGAAACGGTAAAGGGAAAAGAGAAAGGAAGAGACCAAGAGAAAGTAAACACCATGGAAAGGGAAGAGACGGGAAGCTGTGAGGGTCATAGAAAGAGAGAAGAGAAATACAGTGAATTTCATACTTGTAGTGGCGCAGATATAAGAGTCGCTGTATGTGCCCGTGTGCTAGTGAGTATGTGTACGTGTGAGTGTTTAGGGGAGGTAAAAGCCAACATTTATCAAAACAGTGGTTATAGGCCAGGTATTTTATCTGAACTTTAAAGTTTATTCTGTCTTTTTACCCATGATTAATTCAAATCTCCCCCACTATCCTAGAAATTAGCATATTTTTCTTGTTACTACTAACGTGTTATATACCAGCAATAATGTAAATGAGACCAATGCATTCAAAATGCTTTTGATTTCTGAGCAGGTTAAAAGTAAACCTGTGGGCCCAGAATCCTGCCCACTTCAGATTTTGCCTCCCACTCTGCAGGCCCTTTCCCAGGCACTGCAGAACACGGAAGATACTCTTATAAATGATACCATGGTGACTTGTTTTCCCAATTTTATCCAACGATTGAAGATTTAATATCTGGCTCTCCTGAGCATATATAAACCTCATCAATATATGGACAATTAGTGTGTTCCTCACCTTTGTAAGCTTAGCACCTTGTTCAATGTGGTACATTCAGTAGGCACTTGAAGTATTTGTTGAAGGAACAAAAAGGGGCCCATTAATAATTTAATCTACTGGAATTCCTCCAACTTTGTCCTCTCGCCCTATAAATTCTCCAAGAAGATTTCTCACACCTGCGTTATGTAATCACGTGGATCATTTTTTGCTTAATGCCTGTGTTCCTGGATAGACTATGACCTGTCCTAGATTGAGTGGGAGATTTTGGTCACAACTTTGTGTCCAGTTCATGGAATATAATAGGTATGAAATAAATCCTTGAAAGACTGAAAAGGTCTTAGAAAATAATTATAAAATTTTAAAGTAAATAGAGATAGGAAAAATGTTGAAAGCAGTCTAGGAAGGAAGGAGGGAAGGAAGGAAGAAGGAAATGAAGGAGGAAAGCAAAGAAGGAAAGTAGGAGGGATTTGAAGAGAATCAGTACGTCATTTTAGGACTCAGGAGTCCTGTGGACCAAAACTAAAAATGAGGGATCAAAAATAATGAAATTACTTGCTTTTCTCCCCAATGGGGTGCTGTCGTTTCACTACTCATTCTGTAGAAATTAACCCTGTATGGGATAAAACGTGTGTGGGAACAGTGCGTATACTTCTGGAGACTTTCTCTGTATTCCCCAAGAGCTATTCTGCCAATAAAGCTACTTTTAGAGCCAATTCTTATGAAGGTATTTCATCACCTGCCACTTATTAACAAACATCAGAAGCACTTTTTGCATATTTCCAGAACATGTAGCAAAACGAAAGGGGAGACCGAAAGCCGTTCTATCACTCAGGTGTTGCTTGGCTAATGTTTGGTCTTTTCTCCCTTCTTCACAGAACCTAAAGCAAGCTGCAAACTAGGCCGGTCTGCGTCTACATCAGGTGTGCCTCCTCCAACAGTTACCCCTCTCAGGCAAACCAGTGACCTGCAACAGAGCCAGGTACCGTCATCGTTAGCCAGTCGTGATTGACTCCCTGTGGTGCGACATGCCAAATGCTTCCCACCTCTGTCTGTCCTGTGTTGCCGTAGACGACCTTTGCGTTGCTTTTCTTTTCCTCTGTGTGTATGGCCAGGGGATGCCTTCTGACAGTTGTGTTTGCTCATCCTAAAAGGAATGTCTTTCTTCTTTGTGATTGGTGAAACTTTCTTTGCTGTTTGTTACCAAATCGTTCTTGTCTCTAATTTTCATCATTCTGTACTATAAATGTAGTAAACATGTACTATATGTATTGGCATAGTGATTATTTTTAAAAATTCTTTCTCTCTTCCATGTTTTGTGTACTTTTATACTGTCTGAAAATTTATCAATATTTGATAAATTTATCTACTTTGTTTTATGTAAATTTCTTTTTAAATGTTTTGTCCACAATACTTGCACAGATATTGTCAATGAATCTGTATATATCTTTTAGCTCTTATCCTATTATACTGTAATATTTATGCATTTTACTTTTATTTTTATTTAGCTTGGAGCATGATTGTAAGACACTGTGAATATTGATGTCCTTAGAAATATTCATATACCAACTCATTTGGATCGAAGATGGCAGCTAGTCTGTCTTTTTGGGCCACAGAGACAAGCTGACCAGATAATCTAGATATTTACCAAAAGCTGTAGATTAATAAGGCAATCTATAAATAAATGACTTTTGTCTCTTCTACCAACAATATGAGAATATTCTCAGAAAGGCAATGTGAGTGTTCGTGGATGGCAAATGAGGTCTCTATTATCACTTGGGGGACAGAGACAAAGAAATAAAGGCATAAGCTGAAACATTGTCCAGTCCTTCACAGTACAGTATGTTCCTCTGATGTTATTTGGGTGCATGATTGTGAATGGGAAATTTAGTCTGGGGAAAAGCCACTACACATAAATGTCTTATCTGTAACTCGCCCAGTCAGAATTCAGTATGCTGACTTAATTTGGGAGGCTTAATTGTTGTTGCTGTTAAGTATTATGGGTGTTAAATAGGATAATGTCATCTTGAAGTGGCTTCTCTCTGCTTCCCAACTTTAATCTTGCATTCATAAAACTTCCAAAACAGTGTATTATAAAACTAATGATAGTGCCTCCACAGGAACTGCCCATTACTGATTAAGAAATTACATATTCATCAATTATTTTAAATGTCAGACTATTTAAAAAACATAACTAAGCAGAATAATTGCATTTTTATAATGAGAGACATTGTGCATTAGTGTTTTCTGCACAGTATTTAATTTATGAATATGTGAGATATCTACAAACACAATAGCTTCCCTCAAGGACAACTCAATTGTCATTTAGGATGCTTTGTGTCTTGATTTAAACATTTAAATGCCTGTATAACTACACGTAGCCATTCTTAAACACCTTTCAGATATAAAAGATGTAGAAACAAGACACTGAATAAATGAACAAGAACACAGTCTCAGTAGAGAAACTGCTACCTTAGGTGATTAAAGACATTCCAAGTATATTGTATTTCACAGTATTTAAAGTTTAAAAACATTGGTTACAAAAAAGAGAAAATTTTAGCTAATTGGTAGAGGATTGCATTAATACAATCAATTTTCCAAGTATTATACATGATCCTTGCTATACAACATTACCCTAGGACGGTGACGGCCAACCTTTCAGAGATGAGCACCCAAACTGTAACCCAAAACCTGCATATTTATAGCAAAGGGCCAAAACTTCGATTAAACCTGAATCCTGAGGTCTTAGTTTAGATCAAATGATTCATACATGAACATCTTTTGTTTTAAAAGATGTACAAAGACCACGTGCCGTAGGTTCGTCACCACCGCTCGGGATCTCAGAAAGGGTTTGTGCGTTGTGCTTTGTTTTGCTTTTTCCTAATTAGCTTTAACTATTTCACCTAAAACCCCTCAACTCTCAAGGAAAGTAGGGTCCTAGGCAAACTTCTAGGACGAAGACAAAGTGTGTTCTTTGTACCTTCACAGTACCATCTCTTTGCTCACCTGGTGGGATGTTCTTCATCCTTGAGAATATAGTGACGTGAGAGAAGCTCTCACACCTTTTATGTGCTGTTAACCTCCTGAGCTAGCGATAGACGTTCTAGTACCTGTTCAGATCCTTGACAGCTCTCAGGGCTCTGAGCGAGAATCTGCCTCGTCTGTGTCTTCTGACCAGTCATAGTGAACTTTACTCTTGTGTTCTGGACACCTAATGCTAAGTATAGGCCCAGGGGACCTTTCTGTGAATTCAGGTGACTTGGCAGACAACTAAAGTCAACAAATACTTAGGCTCTTTTGGTCTCATTTCTGTGCCCTCAGCCACACTCCTGACTGAGTTGTCTCTAAGTTACAACCAGAATGACACCGCCCTGTGCCCAGAAGGCAGGCAATGGAGAGACATTCAGATCTGTTGAATCTAAGAGTGAATATTCAGTGTCATGCAGGATGGAGCACACAGCATTACCAGGCGATCACCCTGCTCGCTTATAAAACAGTTTTCCAAGCAGTCTTTAAAGACCAGAATTCTTCTTTTTTAATTCTTAGATTTTATTAGTATATGTTTGTAGTACATAATGATTGCATTCATCATGGAGAGTTGGCCTGTGTACATAGTAGATTTTAATTCTTCTTATACCTGCTTCCCTCCTTTCTCTCCTCACTCCTCCATTTCTTGCTCTACTTCCATTTGCAAAAGATCTATATCCCTGTTTTGAATCATCAATATTTTGTTTTTCTCTTTATTTATATTTTGGGTTTCACATAGGCGAGAAATCATGTGTTGTTTAAGTTTGTGTGTCTGATTTATTTTGCAATTCTTAATAGTAGATGCATAGATTTCTTATTAAGAAATTATTGAAAAACCATGTGATCTATTTAAAAGAAAGAGAAGTTGTCATTAATGGCTGGAAGAGCTCCAGAAGTGCTTGTCTGTAGAGGAGAGTGGCCATAGGAAAGCTGTGTGGAAGGGCTGGACACTGCCAGCTGAGATACATCCGAGATACTGGAAGTGCCCGACCACCACCAATCTGAAGTCTAAGACCAGACCAACAGTCATTGATCATCATTAGAATCTTTATAACAGGAAAGAGGAAGGTAATATTTGAGTGACTTTGCAATACATTTGAGCATCAGGTAACTACAACAGGCTAGTATATTTATATGAGCTGTATAAATATATAATCTTACTGACCAGAACATCACGGTATATAAGAGAAAATGCAAAACTAAGGAAAGAAATATGACTTTCTGGGGATTTAGCTCAGTGGTTAGAGTGTTTGCCTTCCAAGCAGTTAGAGTGAATTCTACAATAATTGTTATCCTGAAACTCAGAGATGAAAGTTATATTCTGTGCTTTCTTAATTTACTCTTGAATGAAACGACAAGACATGGGACAGTTCAGGTCATTTTCATGTAATTTTATTGCAATGCAACCACATGTTTCAATATTCGTCATAATGGAAATCTTTGGAAATGAGACTGAATTTCTGTGCCTGTCGTTAGAAAGTTAATTTCTTATGAAGGTAAAAGTGCATAAAAGCCATCTATTGAACTCAGAGCACATGCCACTTTCTCTTTTTCCCTCTGGAGCAGAGGAGAAAGCCACCTATGAAGAAGAATGCGATGTGAAGGGATTAGACAGCAGAGGGCATCTGTGCAACTTCCGGCTCTGGCTGCAACTTCCGGCTCTGGCGGTCCCATTAAGATGGTGCCGGCAGCACCTAGAGGGCAGCAGCTGACACGCAGGCCCAGTGAAATCACGTTCCTTCGGGAAGGGAGAAGCTGGGTGCCTGTGTGGTGATGCCCACACTCCAGCCTCAACTGAGGCACGAGGGTGTCACATTTGAGCCCAGCCTGGGCAACTGACTAACTTAGTGAAATCTTGTCTCAAAGTTTTAAAAGGGGGAGGGATGTAGCTCAGTACAAAGTCCTGGGTTCAATCTTCAGTATTTACAAATAGATAAACAGATAGGAACAACTAGGATGTATCTCTCTAGAGAAGTGCAGATCTACTTAGAAAAATGTTCCCAAGAAATATTTGGATTAATTTTCCTGGGAAGGAAGGAGATGAGAGTCACACCCCCTACTACATGCATACACACAGTCTCCCTGTGTGTCTCTCTCTCTCTCTCTCTCTCTCTCTCTCTCACACACACACACACACACACACACACACACACTCTCTCTCTCTCACTCAGGAACACTCACACTTCACAAATAGCCCAAGTGTTTAGTTGAAACCTCACCTTCTTCCTGAGGTGTATTTATCATTCTGAACATCTCAGGTCATCCTTGACGTCAGGGAGGGACATATATTCCCAATCGGACAGACCAGGGTCTCTCCAGAAATCTGCACACAGTACCGCCCTCATCCCCTGAATGGGCACCTCATCCTGAGGGCTCTCTGTGTTGTGACACACGGGTGCTCGCTGGCCTCTGGTGGGGACCTGCCCTGTTCAATACTGAGAGGCTGCTGTTCAGGTTAGGAAGCTCAGGTCGCCCCCACATGCCCTCTCAGGATTGTTTATCAGATGCTTATTCCTGGGGCCTGCAGGCCTCTGGCCTCCCTCCTGGGAGGCGACCTGAACATGGCAAGCATCTACCCGCCTGCCTGGGGCAGAGTGGCTGTCTTTCCCAGGGTAGCTGTCTGCATGCCACCATCTGGCCGGCATTCTGAGATAATGAAAGAACACGCCATGGGTCCGGATTGTGCTTCTGGACATGCCTGGGTGTTAAAGTGTTTTCTAATTTTTTGTGTGTGTGTGTGTGCTAGGGATCGAACTCGGGGCCTCCTGTTTGCGAGGCACGCGCTCTAACCTCTGAGCTGAATCCCCAGTCCCTAAATATTTTTTTTAAATAAAGAAAGACAAGCGATTCAAATAAGGATTTGGGATCAGTGTACTTCAACACAAAGATAAAGAGGATGGTGGTGGATCCCTTGACAAGGGCTGTTCGCAGTGCATGGATGTTCCTCTCTGTCTGATAGCGTGGCAAGCAGGGTGAGCCTTTTTTGACATACTATCTTCCTGTATAAATGGTCTTCGATAGCCTTGAAAAAATGTTTTTCTCATACAATCCGATTTGGTCCCTGTTCTTAGTCCCTGATGTCACCAGGGGAGTAGGATGTTTGACTTGTCAGAGTCCCCACAGTGCTCTGCCTTAAAACATTGAGAAGATCCTTGTTCTTTCTCCAGATCTCTGTGACTTCTGTGTGTCTTTTTTTTTCCTGGGTTTACTTTCCAACTCATTCAGGTTATTTATGTGTAACGTGCATAGGAGCTTGGAAAACAGGAGGAAAAAGGCTAACAACAAACAGAGATCGGGCAGGGTAACATTCTGGGTTGTAAAAAGAAGACCTAGAAATCTAATTTCATCCACTCGGGGCCCACACCTAACCCCTGACCCTTACAGGCTGCGTCCTAGTGTGATTCCACTTTCAATAAGCTCAAGTAGAGAGACCAAAAAACCAAACCTCTTGGCAGTACAGGACCTCTCTGAACTTTGCTCACAATTTTTTTGCTGAGCATTAAAAACTGTTCTGAAAAAGTGAAGTTAATAAACAAAACACAATCTGAATACAGAGAAGCTTCAATCTTATTTCCACGTTAGGACTTTCGGGCTGCCCATAGCATCGATGTGACCGTTTCGGCCAAGAGTACACCTTCTCTAGTTTCAACTCCACATTGAAGAGACTGAGGGCATGAGCATTATGAAGCTTTATCTGATCAGTGGGGCACGTTTTCAAGGCTTCCCATCAGGAAAGTGCTCATGGGTTACTGTGGTGGACAGGAGAGAAGGGAGTTGGGAAAGGGAGACCCACAGAGTACACAGTTGGGGAGCATGTCCCACTGGGACACAGTGTGACTAAAGGACCCCCTCTCTCCCATCCCTTGTTCAAATATTAAGCGCATTTTTTCTTTTATTGGTGTTTTTAAGATTTTGTCATATTCTAGTTTATCCTGTCAAACCCGAACTGAGAAAATATTCTGTGTCCCATCCGTACCTTTACACAGCTGATGTGATCGTGTGCATATGGTAAATCACAAGGTAGAAATAGAGGAAAAGCAAAAGCAGAACATATACCCCCCTCCAGCTGAAGCCAAAGTCACTTTATTAATACACAGCTTCCCACTGCCACAGATTTTCTAGCTGGCCACGTTGCGGACTTTACAAATAGGTCCTGTGCTTTACTTTATCCTGCATTGAAGTCAGTCTGACATGTAGTTTCAAATATGGGAAAGCCCAGTAGAGGGACTTAAAAAATGTCCACGACACAAGACCAGCATCATGTTGGAGCTATGTCTATCTGTTCTAATTTCAAATTGTAAAGCAAAGTGTTGTGTGAACAAAGATTATGTTGCAAAAATGTTTGTTATAATGATAATCATCAAAGTTTGCCTCCGGCTCCATGAAATGTGGAATAAATTCAAACCATAGATAAGGATTACAGGGGATAACTAATTATTGGCATGTATTGTGGCATAGTTACAGTAAAATAATGCAAGTCCCAAAAAATCCATGAACTTCTATGTGCTTTCTACAGTCCTGTCTGATTGGCTTCTAAAAATGTATTTTTTGTGGTGCTCCCTATAAGCTTTAATTAATGTCATATTTAAAGAAAAACATTACCTTTAAATAGCAGCTGAATCCAGTAATATGTGAAATAAAATTGGAAATATTTTATTTCTACATGCATACCAAGAATTCACACGGCGGTAATTCACACTGTATTTTACAACCATCCGCAGTGTGGGGTGAGGAATTTTGTTACTATTTGCCCAGTGCGTACTTATGAGCTTTTACACAGGATTGAGAGAAAGGATATTTGGGGTCACCTTTTATAGTCCTGTAGTCTCTTAAGAAGTCTCCCAGGAACTCCATTATTGAATGGAATTAAATAAAACTATCTCATCTTTCCCCCTGTCATCTTCCCATTTGTTCTCTTGGGGGTATGAGAGTGCAGGAAACAAGATGCTCCCTATGAAATCTTGAGCCATCTGACAAATACGGGAGAGGATGGGGCTGAGTGGACACTGAGGGAGCCCGTCACCTGACTGTAGTCTCTGGTACCTGCATGTGTTCTTCACACCACGGCATCAATAGTCAGAATTGTCGATTGGACCTGCCGGGCAACAGGTGAAAGTGTCAAGTAGTTAGAGTATATACTTCAGCATTCTTTAATGCAGGGAAGAGACGAAAGTTAGGTTCTTAGGTGAAGTTTGCATAATGACAATCATGTGCCTTCTATCCTCATCTGATGTGCTTCTCTTGTGCAGGAAAGTGCTCTGATCACGTCCACGCTATATCTCTCATGGCCGCGATTACCGTCCCACATGACTATTGAGGACGCCAAAGTGAGGTTACATACTGTGCCCCGGGTTTCATACGAATTAGATGTCAGAGTCTAATCTGAGAATTTCTTAGAATTCTAGCTTGCAAATTAGTACCAATGTGACCTCAGTAGTCTAACTTTTCTGAGTTGGTGTTTTCACCTATAAAATGAAGATAGTTTCCTAGTATAGATGTTGCTGAGGATTAAAGAAATATGTGTGTGAAGAGGCCAAGGCAGACACCACTTACTGATGAAATGCTATTTTTTTTTCCTTTCCTGTGTAGCGTTTTCTTCTTCCAAAAAGTCCAGTTTTCTACTTGCTGGACAGTTCTAAGGAGAGACATTCCAGCTACTTCGAGGGGGTGGGTGTGGAGGAAATGGTTTGGTCCACCCCAGTATGACCAGTCTTACAGAATGGTGATCATAAAGAGGAGACAGATTTTTAGTTTTATTCTTTACTTTAAATTTTCTGCAGACATGCATCTCCATTGCTGTACCTGGGGAAGATGAATTTTTCCCATGCTGTCTTTGATCTATGTTCACTTGATCTATGTTCTTTATTCTTTCTCTCTTAAATGAAAAATTAGATACCCCATTATTTACCGTATGAGGGGAGTCTATGTCTGACATCTCTTCTTAGCTTGTTGGTCCATGTGTGGTTTGAAAGCAAAGTAAGTAGAAATCCACCACAGGTATCATTTTGAAAATTACAGCTCGTCTGTCCCCTAGTACTACTAATTCCTTTAGTTGAGCAAGTGCAGTAAAAACATTCAGACCATATAGGAAGATATCGTCTGCTGGAGTCAGGACAAGATGTAGAGCCACAGGACGCGTTTTTATTTTTTTGGATATGTCAGCATTTACTTCACGCTTCCCCAGACCATGGTTTTGTAGTCCACAATAATGCACATTGTAAAATATATCCATTTTACTATTGAAATCATTGTCGGGTTTCCCATTCAGCTGGAGGGAGAAAAAGCACAAATATTAGGTAGAGTTTTGGTGCCCCCTTGTGGCTGCAGTGCTTATTGCAACGTGTACTTGGCCTTTCAAAATAGTAATTGAATCACACAAAATGGTTTGCTCATGAAAAAGAAAATGAGCTGTTTGTCTAACTTTTAAATATACTTTTAAAAATACTTTGGGAGAAGGAAATAATCACATCAAGTGATTTTTGAAGTACTGTGCATTATTTTTTTTTTAAACTAAGAGAAGACAATTTATTTAAAGGTGTAGAAAAGGGAGGAGAGAGAAGATAGATACGACTCCACGAGTAGGGAGCTGTGCATTATTTTTGAATACAGGCAACTCATTGTTTGAATTAGGATTTATGATATCTCCTGCATATTATAATTTCCTTAACCCAACGTGAGTCCCTGAGAAAGACCATTACCTCTCTTTTGCTGACTGAAAAGAAAAAGAGCAGAAAAATCTTAATTGAATAAGTAGAATAGTTCCTTTTTAAATTTATTTTGTTTGCCATTAACATATTTGAAACATGTAAGAGTCTTTTCCCAAAAGAGATGTCTTTATAACTTATAGTTGGATTAAGAAGGTCATATTATGTTAATATTGGCTCGCAGTTGCACTACTTCGAACAATAAATATATCCACAAGGTGAGTGTCTTCCTTCAGAAATATTAGAGATCTTTAATTTCTTCATTCAGCTCACCTGCTGGACACATTCATCTTGCGCCACTAGTGAACATTATCCTTCACGTTGAAAGCACCTTTGCAAGCAAAAGCAGATTTCTAAAATAGCGTTGCGGACAGCTAATTATGTGCTTAATAACATCATCTCGTCACAGCTGACTCTCACAGCAAACCTCTGCAGTAGGTCTACGATCTCAGGTCCCTGTTTTAGCCACTGTCTCATCACTGAGACGCAATATCCAACCTGAAGTAGGGGCACTTTATTCTGGCTCACATTTTTATTCCATAGTCGACTGACTCTAAAGCAGGAAGCATGGCAAAGGGGTGTAGTGGAAGACAAGGAGTTTATGTCGTGGTGGACAGGAAGCATAGAGAGAAGGGAGGAGCCAAGGAGAGAGATATGCCTCTAAGCCACACCCCTGTCCACCCGTCTCCTCTGACCAGTCCCTACCTACCAGCAAGTCCACTACTGGCTCCCACAGTCCAGTCCTCTTCCAAAGTCCCATCTATGAACACATGCAGCCTCTGAGGACACTCTGGATAGAAACCACTAATGGGGAATCTGAGGCTCGAGGGTTTCTATTACTCGAATGTCTTACAGCTGGTAAAAGGCTTTACGCACATGAGAATGAGTCTGTCTACTAAGCCCAGATGATTCTATCCACTAAACCTCTGCCTTGTATATTTGCTCTCTTCCCTTGCAGTCACCCACTTAGTCATCCTTTGGTTTTCCAGGTCTTGTCTTAATTATTCTAGATTTAAAGTTTCTTTGTAGAGGATGAAGTCAACTAGGACTTCAACTAAGCAAGGTACCACCTAGTACTAACACTTCCAAGGGAGAGATGGATTTGGGGATGTGACTCCTGGGAGAAAGTGAAATGTCACTTGATGGTTGGACCATTCTCTTGTGGACCCTTTCGACTAGTATTGTGAGAAATCAACCAGGCTGTAGTGTGAGAGGGCACAAGAGGGTGAACATGTGTATATGTGTGTGCATGCCTGTGAACATAAGCTATTTGGCACACTTAACCTCTCCGTATTCTGAAAAGAAAATACCTCTCCACACACACACACACACACACACACACACACACACACACACACACACCCTGGTATGCCTGGATGATAAATACCAGCTACTAGAGTACTGGTGGAGATTAACCAGCATCATGCTGGAGACAATAGTGTATTGACCCAGGTGTATCTGGATTCTGGGGTTCCACAGCAATCCAGTGAGCGGACACTTCAAAGGTGCAAAAATAACCTTACTATCAATTCAAAGCATTTGTCTCCTGACACGGATGTTGCTTTAGAGCTAGTTAATCCCCGGTGTCAGCTATTTGACAGGGTTGGTATTTGGTGTTTGGAATGCTACATTTAATGACTTGATTCCTAGAAAATGAGAAAGTTACTTGAAGGACCAAAAGGTGTCAAAAGTAATCCTACCCCACTCAGCCAATTTTGCATATGAAAGGCGTAGAAGCTGTTCAGTAGAAGCCAACAGAGCCAAGTTCCTTATTTTTTGAGGTACACTCTAGGTAGGACCCCAGTCTGTACTGTCACTTGTCTAATATAAACCCAAATAAGTGCAGAAGTCAGGCACTCACACCCCACTGTGGCTGTCTCTGGGCCTCGTGGAATTTCCAAGTATTTTGATTTCTACATCCATGTGACATGAGATAATAGCTATGACAACGCATTTTAGACTAGAATGTCTAAAAGCAAAAGCTTATTTTCAGTCGTTCATTTATTCAACACACGGGATCCTTTTACTGTTTTGCTTGAATGAAGAAGTGCAAAGCACTGACTCTCACCCCTGAGATCCGGTGGGCACCAGGGGAAGCAAGATAAGCATCGGACAGGAAAACAAAAGAGGCGCCCTGCTGGCAGCACTGTTATTTGGACTTCTTTCTCTTGATTCCAATTTATCTTGTAAGGTGACCACGAAACCTTGTGACAGGCTCAGCATCTCTCGCCCCACTTCTCTCTCTCTAGTTTCACTCTCCATCTCCAGATCTCCTCTTCACAACAACATGGGAGTTATTATGTGTCGATGTTCCCAGCGCAAAATTGTCAGAGTAGCATAATTCCACCTGCAGGGTGGAAGACACGTTGCTCTGCGTGGATTTTAAAGCACGCAGTGACCTGGCCTGACCTTCTGGTTCAAGTTCATCCACCAGCTGCCATCACCTACCTACTATGTCTCATGCCCATCTACACACTCTCCGCCATTCTTTCTCATTTTCAAACACTCCAAGAATGCTTCCAAGAGTTATCTAACTTCCTTCTGGAAACTTCCTCCCTGCTGCTGGACTGTAAACAAACTGATACTCTTCATTCTGGGATCCGACATGTTCCCCTGTCGGTGTGGCTGCTCCATATCTCCTCAGCACACTTCCCTCGTCTTCTTGTCTCTTTATTTACAAATCATAATCATATATAACCTTATTTTTTGTGCCAAATAGAAACATCATCAAACAAACATTACCCTCTGTTGTATTACTTAGAAATGAAGTCTCTGGGAAAATTCAAGCTTGATACATTCTTCTACTATCATTGTTTTTAATTCACAGACATGCATGGAAGATAGAGAGAGAAGGTGTTTCTCCAATACATTCGGTCCCAGACCTACTGTTTCATTTTCCCCAGAGCATCTCTTTTCTTCCAGAAATGCAGCCTGTCATTATTGGCATTAGGCTGTAAGTTTCTTGAGAGACAAGGCTGTATATTTCCAATTTGGAACTCTCTAGCTGTCTAACACATATTAGATAAATAAGTTAACTAATGGTCAGAATAGGAATAGATAAACTTGTTATTGTAAAACTGTTAACGATTTGCAGAGGTATTTCCCAACATGCCCTCCCCCCAACTACTTATAGATAGTTTTACCTGTTTGCTGAAGATGAGAGAGAAAAGTTAGAAAAGAAAACTGAAATCCAAGTAGCACTGGCAGGTGGTACTACAAGTCACAGTGAGAGAGAAATCGTTATTAAATCGTTATTATACTCATGAAAGCTCATTTATTATGTTTTAAAGGCAGCTTTATCAATAGGAGAAATAATACAATATCATGGGAACTATTGCAGAGACAATTCTATTCTTAAATAAAGATCCCATAATATATTTTAATAGACTACTAGCTTTGATGAATTAAGACTTTTATAGTCCCTGAGAACAGGTGATTATAAATCCTTATCTCCATAAATAATTCAACAGAGAATTTTATCTTTAAAAGCTTTTACAGTGAGATATCAATTTCATCTAACTTTATTTGGATTTTCTGTTTACTGAGGTTTGCGTAAGTTTATTGAAGTTGTACTCTTTTTCTCTTGGCTTCTCTCTGTTTTGTCTATTGTCCTGTCCCAGCTTTCCTGAGCGTGCATCCTCCACACAGAAGAATTACCTGTTGGATGATTTAACACTTCTTACATGCCCTGAGAATTTCTAAAATATTCCCGGAGCTAAATGTGAATACAGAGGCAAAAAGTTAAAACTAAATGTGAAAGCTGTCGGGGATCAGTAGCTGTTAGCGACGGCAGCCGCCCGAATGCAGTCTCTCTGCCTTCCCGTCTACTTGCTGTGATTCTGTTGGATAACTTAAGGGTTGAGCTTGTTGCAACTTGCTTAAAATACCAGAAGAGGGCAGCACCTCAGTGTACCGCTTGTAAACTGGCCAGAGTCTAGCAGGTCAGAGCGCGAGTGAATGATGGATTCTAGTACCTGCCATTGATATGTTGGGGGAAATGCCAAGAGGGAGGCTCAGGGGCTGGTCTGGAGTCCTTCCTCCCTCTTCATCCTTCTGCTCACCTTTGTCCTCCTCCTTAGCTATTCTCAGGTGTTCTGTGTGCAGAACAAGCCCCTGGAGGGTCTTCTGGGTGCAAACATCCTGATCTGACTTGGTAAATAGGTTACAGCTCTGAGAGCAAGCTGCTGGGGTCTGGGCAAAAAGGTAGTGGGGATAAAATTAATGTTGCTTCTTTTAATTTTTTCTTTTCTTTACAAACCCTCCATGTTCTAAAATCACCCACTTTATGCAAAATTATTCATGTTTTGTAGCCTCTGGTTCTCCTACCTTCTCTTGCACTATTAGCCACTTATAATTGACATGTTTAACTATCGTCGACATTTTATAGTAATTCCCATTGGTACTCTCGAGTTTGCAGATAACTTTCATATATGCAGATAATAAATGCTCGCTGTCCACCTGCTGAGCACCGGATGTTTGCTAGGTGCGAGATTTGGGAGACGGTTGATTCAGACTATGTTCAGAGGACACTCAACTTTGTAAGGGGGACAGGTGTGTGTGTGCACGCACAATTTAGTAAAGAGGACAGGTGTGTGTGCGAATGCACGTGAGTGCACACTTGCAATTCACAGTAATTAAGAAGTGTGTAATCAATAAAAGAGGCATCAACTGCCAGCGTTTGGGAGGCTACTGACAGCAGTCAAGAAGGACTTTACTGAAGGAGGAACTGGCATGTGATGGGCTTTTTAATAAGAGAAGGTACAAGGCCGATACGGGCAGGGTTAAGATGTGCAAATGAGTGAGGAGCTGAAAGCCGTACAATTCATCAGCAAGATGTGAGCATTCAGCAGTACAAGAGTACCAAATACTGGTGCTGAAAAGATTGGAGGCAGCGTCCTAAGGGATGAAGAATGAGGTGTAGCGCAGCTGGAGAACGACTAACCCTAAGTATGATTGTTATTGCTCCCATACTCCTGATGGGGAAATTGACCCAGCTACAATATTGAGCAAAAATTTGCCGAAAAGTTGTCTGATTAACATTTGTTTTTGGATTCCCTGAGGTCATCATGTGTATGCATCAGATGACAGGCTGATTGTAGAAGAGAGTTCTCGCCTAAACAGTTCTCTTGACAAAAGGAGACACTGTTCACCTGAAAAACTGTAAAATGAATATAACATTTACCAGCATTCATTGGTTTAGTTTTTTTTATTGTGATAATTTTCCAATGACAGAGAAATTGGAAGGCTAAAACAATGGGTATGCTGTTCAACACAAACATTTTTATTATGCCGCTTCATTTCTGAATATTTGAATGTGTATTGCCTAAGACCAAAATTATTCTTCTAAACAAAACAACAAGTGTTCTGGTAGTTCTTAATGATTCTATTCTATGGTGTAATACAAAACTCCTTTTCAAACCTTTATCACATAATGCCCCTCTTCAGTCCAGGGTCTGATTAAGAAATATATATTACCTTTAGTCAGCACAGCCTCTTTCTATTTTTTTCTTTATTTAGATCCCCTTCAACCACAGATATTTCCCAACTTCATTAGTTTTTGAAGACACTGACATTTGTAGGGTTCAAAATAGACTTTTTTTCCCAGAACATCCAGCAGTTTTGATTTTTCTGAAAATTTCCCTTGGGATTAGATTTGCATTAAGCTGAGTGAGCAAAAAGACTACACAAGATGGTGATGGCTTGCTCTGGAAATCTTGTGCCTCATGATGTCAGTTTTCTTAATTACCAGGGAACTAAGGTCCGAACCTGCGGGGGAGGCTGTTTTTCTACCCTAAATGTTCTTTGTACCGAGAAACAAGGGTCACAGAGCCCACCTGAAAACTTGTCTATGAGAGGAACAGTCCGTTGATAAAATATATTATGTCTCTTGAATTGTCTACAGAAAAAACAAGAATATAATTGTGTCTTATCAAGATCTAAATACATTTAACCTCACTTTTTCTCTTGTGACCAATCACAACAGTCCTATAAATTACTCTGTCGGGTGAAAAAACTGATAACAGATCAAACGAAATCTCAAGTTCACATTGCTTATAATGGCAGATCTGGAGTTCGAACCCTTCTCTTCTTGAGGCCTTGTTCTTGCCTGTGTGCATAAACTACAGGCCAATTTTAGGAGTATTCTAGAACAATTGCAAATGTCCTTTGCCATTTGCCACCACTAGAGGGCGAGAGAGGACCACCAACGTTAATGTGGCTCCATTTTTTTTGCACTAGAAATTTGACAGTCACAAGTTTAATACGGAGTTACACAGAAATAAATAAAGAAAATAATCATTGTTTCTCAGTATCCTCCCTTCCTTATTGGGTAATTTTAGTTTAAAATAGATTGCATCTGCATTAACCAGAGATTATGTACAATACCAGCAAACTGCAAAATGGGTGTATGACCCCTATTTAATTTGTGGTGTTGTTTTAGGCAGGAATATGCAGTTGATCGGAAACAAAATATGTGGGGCATGCTTTAATGGCATGAATGCTAGTTATTTTTTTCCATGACTCTCCCTCTTCCATTTTAGAGATCAAAAGTCATTGTGGAATGCAAATTAGTCTTTTATTATGTTGTGCTTCTTTAAAATTAAAGCCCCCAAATAAGTCTCTGCAGATCACATGTCTACCTGTCTACCTACCATATGTAAGATATCATCACGTTTAATTCATCCTTTAAAAACTCACTCACGGACAAATGAGGCAAAGCTAATCTTTATATAGCTCCATCTTTTATGAAATATAAAACAAACCTCATCTAGAATAAAAACTGGAAGTCTAAATTTTAATGAGGTGATAATAGGTAGTGATAATAAAGTAATAAGTAATAATAATGAAATAATAATCTTTTAGTGGGGGAGAAGGGTCTGAAAAATGATAAACAGTCTCATGGAAACCTGTATCCAGAATGTGCTAGAGGAATTCAGTTTGTTCTGTATTTGAGCAAACAAATTTGTCATTAGGAAATGCTAAAATGAATAACCAGAAATTCCCACCATTTTCATTAATATTTAATATGCCGAAATGGTGAAAATGTTAAGTAGCTTTCAGTTTAATAATAAAAGGTATAATTATGCTAAACGTTAGACAAAAGAGAAAAATTTTTTAAATGACTTCACTTCTAGTATCAGATGACATGCAAGAGTGAACAGGTTAAATTAACAGATGCTATTATTCAAGAAGCTTGAGCAGTTTAAAATATCCTCTGAAGAGAAGGCTGATTTGTATGAAAACATACAGAAGCCAAAGAGATTCACCTTACATGTGGGAAAGATGATACACTCCTCAAAGGAAAAAATTGGCCTTGCTGATTCTGATCCATTCAAACTCTCTCTGCCCCAGCGAATGTAGTATTTGCTGGACGTCAGTTTAAAGCTGATACAGATAGACCATGTTGAGTTCTGCGCAAAACCAGCTTGCCACTGCTGCCGTCTCTCTGGTCTTCACAGTGTGTGCGGACACCGAGGAAGAGGGAGAGCAGAAACAGGTGAATGCTGTAGCGTGAGGTATTTTTATTAGACCAGTAAAACCTGGGGATGTTTCACAGGGAGGGGTGATGGAGTCTTTGCCTTGGAGATCTTAAAACCATAGTAAATTTCCAAGTTTGGAATATGATATTAGTGGGGTTCTGCCAGAATGAAGGGAAAGGATTGCTAGATCACTCTGTTATCCCTTTCAGTGTGCCTCTAGAAAAATCCTGAAAAAGACCCTGGAGAGAATGGCCTTAATTACCACATTCTTAAGTGAAATAAATCGGATGCACATGTTTAAATACTGCATTGTTTCTCTGGTGTGAGAAACTGGAAATGTAAATAAGGACTAAGATTTTTTATATTGGGAAAGAGAAGAAATTGTTCAAAGGGAAGGGGAACAAGGGAGGGGGAGGGGGAAGGAACAGAGGGACAAGAAAAATAATAGAAGGGGAAAAATGGAAACAAAGCTTTCGTAAATAAGGAGGGGAAGGGGTTGAAGGGAGGAGACAGGGATGGGAAAAAAGCAAGAAATATCATGTGCAGGTAGAAATTCCCTATGATGAATGTTAGCATTATGCATATCTAAAATGTACCACTAAAATAAAATTTAAAAAGAGAAATGAAGAAAGTAAACTCTATGACATTATTTTTAAAAAATGGCCTTAATTATAATTTGTTATACCCTCATTTTGCCACAAGGTGGTGCTATTGCCTTAGTTTTTCTACATCCTGGGCACCATTCCTCCAGTATTTCCCCTAAAAATCTGAGATTTCAGGCAGGTGCCACCGTGCACAGCATTCTGCAACATGTAGGTTTTCATCCCGTGTTTTGGAAGCATCGAGCAGTAATTTATTCTTCATCATGTGTGTGGTAATGGTAGAGATCTGGATTAAAATCAATACTTCTAAAATTTCTTTGGATTATTTATAGTAATTTCTTTAGAAAAATAAACACAACCCTTAATTATTCCTCCTCATCAGAGACAAACTACACTTTTTGCAAAGCAGTGACAGAAAATAGGGTCATTACACTGGCCATTTGCGAATCAAATCAGTGGTCATGTAACATTTTTGGTAATAGGATTTTGGTACTAATGGGCAATTATGGGCCCTGCAGGATAGTAGGAAAGCTGAATCTCCTTTGAGAAATGAAGCAAGAAGAGACTGACCCTCCAGCAGTGAGACCTCCTCTCAGCCCTTCCCCGGTGGGGAGGACATAAAGGTCAAAGGAATTTTCAGCCCTCTGTTTTCCGTTTCTTTTTGTGTTGGCCACAATGACAAGCAGGCTCTATTTCCTGGTCCAGCAGAATTGAAGCACCCAAACCTGCCATGCGGGATCAGAGGATCCCATTCAGAGCTGAGGAAATCGGGGGACCCGCAGAGCTTGGGGACTCCATTCTCCGGGGGGGGGGTGTCAAAAGTTTCAGTAATTAGCTTTCTGCTCTGAGAGCCTGCAGGCAGAGAGAGAAGCCAAATGAGAAACCTTTTGTTTCTCCCAGCAAGACTTTGATGGGGAGACGGGAGACTTGAAGGGAATCTAACTCAGAGAATTTGGGGTTAGGAATATATATTTGCTTGTGGTGTTTGTGTTTAGAGGTTAGATGTGTATAGAGCCCTTAAAAGAGGGCTGTATATTCTGGTGTTTACAGATGCTTTGTGATGTTAACTTATAGTCTGAGAGTTTACAAGTCCTTTTCAGAAACGTTTACTAGCACCCCTAGCTTCCTTAGGGTGTGGGAAGGGTGACCGTGTTTGGACACGCTCACAGGAAGTACTTGTTCTCATGTTGCTCCTTGGGGCCCTGACTGATGGGCAGGCAAAGGGGAGCCATGCTTCGCAGTGTGGCAGTGACTGGGCGGGGGGGGGGGGATGACCCTAGAAACACTCGTGGGACTTCAGTACTTTGTGCCTGGGTCCAGAAGCACCAAGTGACCTTAATCTCTGCTGATCGTTCTCCTTTTGTGATCTGAGACCGGTATTTGTTGTCTGTCGATTGAAAAGTGGGACGTATTTTTCATTGCATGTCCCAAATCCGAGCACCTATTTTCAGATTCTCCTGGGAACCATGTGTAGAGAGAACCAGAGGTCGCGTTTGGTCACATTGGGAATGTTGGGAAGATCGGTTGATTTTTGCAAAGTTTCTGAAGGTCATTAGAATTCAGGGAATTCAGAAAAAGGAGTGATCATAATCATGAGTATTGTGTGTCTGTTATTCCAGCTACTTTGGTTCCTCTGGAGAGTGAGGCAGGAGAATCGTAAGTTTGAGGCCAGCTTGGACAACTTTATGAGCCCCTGTCTTAAAAAAAATAATGGGGTGAGAGATAGCTTAGTGGTGTAGGAATTAGCAAGTGTATGTGAGGCCACAGATTCAATTCATAGCACTACACCAAAGAAGGAGGGTGTAATTTAAGAGTTTTATTTCTAATAGCATAATGATTTTAGAATACATCATGTGTCAGCAAGTTAAGGAGCAAAAACACATTTTTATGTGTTAGCAGGAAAGAAATGGTGAAAGTCTTAATTTCTAGAGTAAAAAGATTATCCATTATTACCTTCTCTAATCAATCCATTGATAACTGCTTTTTCCCCAAGCCATATATGTTACGTTAGTGATTCTTCCTTGTTTGTTAATAGTAAGAGAGTTTCCACTGTTCTCCTCAAAACTCAGAACAAATTAATGACCCTGTCTTTGGGGGGTCAAGTTCTTTCCCCTTTTATTTTATAATTTCCTGGGAAGGAGAAGACCTTTTCTTTAATATGTAACATTTAGTAAAGAGGGTAAAATTAGAAGTAAACAATGTGTCTCATTCCTGAATGTGTTATGTATTTGAATTGCGTGATAAGCTGTGAGATAGAAGATTAAGAGGCCCAGAGGAACCCCAGCTGGAATACACTAATTTAGGAGACACATTGTTCATGAAGTGGTGAGATTAGATGTAAATGTGCAGATGTGTGGCGTCTCTGGGCCTAATCCTGGCTCAATTATCCCCTTGCTGAGTTCCATGAACAAATTATTTAACCTCTCTGACTCAGGTGCCTTATCTGAAAAATGGTAGTAATTAAGAGAAACTGTAATTATAGTCCTAACGTGTACAGGATGGTGGTAATTTATGATAAAATGGATTGACGCTATCACTGGTTTTCTTATCACTGCTCAGTCCTCAAAGGGCAATGAATACATTATTTTATACCTAGTCCAACAAAGAGAAAGATATTAAGTATACTGTATGACAAACTTGGCAAGCCTTGTTTGGGGGAAAATGTAGCTTAACAAGTATGGACACAATAGCTTTTGGAGGCATTGTCTCACTTTTCAGGAATGCTTTAAAATAGCAAGTACTTTATTTCAGAGGGAAAAAAAGGTAGAAAAGAAAATCTTAACACTGTATAATTTGAAATCCTGATCCTAGAAAAGCTAATACAAATGAGTTAGATGTTTGCATTGATTATAATATATATGATGAGTGCCTTGATAACGAAACACATTGTCTGATCTTCTTTAAAGCATTTGATAAGCATACAATTCAATTTGTCGTCCCATAAAATTATTACAAAAATTTTAAGTGCTTCAAACACATTTGCAATACACTTTCACTTTCAGAGTGGAGTTTTTAATGTCTTTCTTTTTGGAGTCTGTCTCATTGTGGTCTTTTATCTTCTCCTTTGAAAGAATATGCTAGTATCTAGAAAGATGGCAGCTACTAGAATCACTCAGTTTGGGTTTACAGCTTTCTGTTATTTACCACCCAGCTCTGGAACTTCGGTTTCCTCATTTACAATGTAAAATATTCACAACTATTTTAATAAATATGGTTACATGACTATAAGATTAGATGAAATAACCCACAAAGCCTCTACTGTCATTGGGTATTTGCCACACCGAGCGTGCCAAGTTCCCCTCTTAGTGTGTCCCTCGGTTCAGCACCTCAAGTGAGTTTTGGGATCATCGATAGAGTTGTTTCCTTGCTACGAGCTAGAAGCCACAAGGCCAATGGTGGCCGTAAAAGTGGTTTCCATGCCATTTGACAAAAGAAGTCTTTCCTGTATTAAGCAGAGAGCTCTCTGGCTAAAAATAAAGAGCCGCTCAAGTGTAGAAACCTGAGTAAAGCTCTCAGGTCTTGAAAGGCCTGCCTGGCCAAAGAATATCGTTAAAGTGTATGTAGTTGATTTGGGGGTTTGATTATACCTAGCAATGGGTTGCAATTTATTTGCAAAGTAGATTCTGTCCTACTATGAGTGACGAATATGGTGCTGTTTTCTCCATTATTCTATTGCCAATACAGTAATTTACTTTTTTTTAAAGGGCCTTCTGAATACAAGGCAAGTGCCTTATACTAAGCTACACTCCCAGCCCAATAATGTGAGTTTTTCTAGTATTCTAGAGTTCATTTTTCTCTAGTTCATTTCCTTTAAATCCAAACAATTTTATGTTAAGAGGAAATTTCGAAATGAAAGACATATCATCTTATATAATTTTGTTATAAGGGTGTAATACATTTTACTGAACCTGTACAATCAAATTGTAACAGAGATGAGTATTTTTATCTAATAAACGGGATGGCTGAGGCAGTCTATAATTTCCCAACGTCCCTTCCTTTGCAATTCTATTTCTGGAAAACCAGAAATGGACTGTGGATTGTTAAAAGGTTATCGTTTTGTTTTTGTTTGGTTAGTAATTCTGAATCTACACGTTTCATGTATATGTATATAGATATATTATACTTATTGGTTGTATGTAGAGCGCTAACTTCATTCCTCATATTACATAGCATTTCCATACATAGCTATTCATCCATTCACAGAAATATTTTTAAAGATAGGATGTAAACTGGGTGTTGTGGTGAATACTTGTAATCCTAGCACTCTGAGAGGCTGAGAGAGGAGGATCACAAGTTTGAGCCTGGTCGGGACTTGGGGAGACCCCATCTCAAAATGAAAAATTTTAAAGAGCTGTGGCTATCGCTGAGTGTAAAAGTCATGGGTTCAGTCTCTAAGCGAAACAAATGAGAGATGTAGATTATTGGAGAGTATCATTTTAAGTTATTCTACTGTATATCTGATTATGACCCTATAAAACATTGACTAGAAATGTTTCCAACAGCTGTATATTTCTTCACACTTTGTGTTTAACATGTGTGAGTGTGCGTTAGATAGGTAAACACCACAGCTGCTATAACAAACACAACTCAAAGTAGTGTTTTCCTTAAAAAACTACTTCTGTGGGATACAAAATCCAATGAAGGATGTTTCTTGTTGATGGACAATTGGACAGACCTGGACTCTTCCCCGCCTGTGGCTTTGCCATGTCTAAGAAACAGTCTGCTGTGAAACCCACTCTCTGGGGCCGCCAGAGGAGGGTGGGGAAAGAAGAAGATCTTGTAGGAAAGATTTTGATCTGTGTGCCTCTCTGCCTTGTGTGGGAGGTAGTCATGAGGCCACATGAAACTGTGAGGGCGCAGGCCCTCCGTAAGTACTGACTGTAGACAGAAAGCCTGAAGCATGATAGTGGCCATGGTGCAGAGTGGTAGAGGGTCCCTGAAGTGGCTGCAGTCTTGGGCCTTGCTGATCGCTTCTGCATTTGGAGAGAAGTGGGACTCCACAGATTCTAGAGTTTGGCCTGAAGATTCCTTTGGACAAGTGAGGAGACTCCTCTAGTCCCTTGGTTACTTGATGTGTGAAGCAGTAAAAGAAAATGAACTTAGCGGTCACAAGTTGTTTTCCAGGAACAGTGGTAAATGCATAACATGGAACATTTATAATTTATAATTCTTCTATACAGTGAACATCACCATATCAGCATTGCAAGGCTGGTGTGGAGAAGAACAAAGAAGGTTCCCTTATGTGGAGCCTTTGGAAGGCTGTTCTGTATTCTCAGTTCATGTAAATCATCAGTCGGGTGGTTTTTAGCACACCAATTACCATTATCACTACAGAGAAATATCCTGTAGTCCTTGTTCTTTGGCACTTATTAAAGGACGCAAACTACCTAATCATGGACCTGAATATTTTTTTCTACCTACGTAGAAAATGATTTATATTTTTATCACTAGAGAAAGTTCATTTTCTATTGGTCTTGAGGAAGATAGTCCATGGAAAAATAAGACTACTAAAATAAAGGTTCTTTATTCTTTCCCATTACAGTCCCAAGTACAGCGATGAGTTAGGTTTTTCATGAGGAAGGTGAGAGTTTTCTTATCAGAATGTTGCAAATGCCTTTAGGATTATCTTTATTTTGGTAGGTGTGAAGAGCCACAGCAAAACTGTTGAAATAAGGAAGAAGAGATTAAAGCAGAAAAGTAATAAGGACTTTTCGGCTGATTCAACATGAATTGAATCTTCTTTCTGCTAACTACAACTATTAGAAAACACCTGTATTCTGTTGCTTCTCTCATCCTCTTTATTTTCATTTTTCTGTCACTTATATTTTATTTCTGAGTGGCTTATAAGTCTGTGCCTTGATCAAGACTGGAAGGGATTGTGTTTGTCGTTAGGGTGTTTATGAAAACAGAGCTTTGACATTATCCTGATCACTTCTCGAGACTCATAGAAATTGAACCCAAACAGCTGTAATGATAGATTCCTTATAGTTTCAAAAGTGGTAGACATGTTGCATCTTTGGAATGTGATGTGTCTCGATGGAAAGACATCGTCTCTCAATTTGAATGAGAAATGATATGGTCTGCCATAAACTGGAAAGACCCCGCAGTTCTCATGAGGGAATCGCAGGCAATGAAATCGTGAAGCGGATGTCTCCACAGCATCTGTGTGTTTTAACGGCAACCAAGGTTATGTGGACTTGATGCTGTTGTCTATGGGAACCACTGACATTCCTGGAAATGTCACCCCCACCGCCACTTTCTCTTCTGCTCTGTGAGATCTCTGATTTGCTTTTGTTCACATGGACTGAATGTTTTAGACATCAGCCCAGTGGTCTGCTTGATGCAGCTTTGCTTTCCTTGGCGTGGCTCTCTTGTCCTTTCTAACCCGACAGGTCGTAAATTATACGGTATTGTGGTGTCCAGTATTTTGCTTTCTATACCATAGTTATGCTCATATTGGGAAATACGTTAATTGTATACAGTTGTAATTGTATGTGTATTTCTCCGGCTCAATTCAAAGTTATAAGAACAAAAATTTTGTGCAGCGGTCCTACAGTTATTACTAAATTCTATTCCTTGAGAATGGACCTGCTGTTTGTCTATGAACTGCCCCCCTTTGGCTGGATAAAGCAAATATTTACCAAGACATGACTCCCCCTCATTTATCTGTGGTCGTGTCCAAACAGTACTTCATAATGAAATAAAAGTTTAAATTAATGCTAATATAAGTGATTATGGAATATATACTTAGTGAAAAACATCAGTATATTTGTTGTAATTGAATTTTAGCTTGTCTTACTGCTTTTTTTTTCCTTCAGGGAATGTTTAAGGCCTTCTACTTTTAAAATTCTTACTCATAAACCTGTAGGTTACCTCCGAAGGGCCCAGGCATGGTAGGACACACCTGTAATCCCAGTACTTGGGAGATGGAGGCAGGAGGAAGGGGGTTCGAGCCCAACCTGGGCTACCTAGCTAAGCTCTGTCTCGAAACAAACAAACAGACGAATAAAATTAAGTCAAAATAAGTTAAATCTGAAACCTGCCCAAGAGTCCATCTTTATTACATGTAGCTTAATCAGTTATCAGCTGAAATTGTTTCTGGAGTGATGAGTAGGTTTAATTGTTAAGAAATTTGTTGTGTGATCTTTGTTGAAAAAAAAAATCTCACATTTAGTATATGGCCATTTTTACTTTCCCAGAGAAAGATTTCTAAGTTATAAAGCTGTAAAAATCCAAGTCATGAATCATATTTTGTTTTCCTAAGTTTAGACCATCATTCTGCTCGTGGTCACAGACATAATTTTATTTCACAATATTTTAACATAGATCAACTTTCCTCTAAAATTACATCTTGCTTTGTAATCAGTGAATATTTTGTTAAATTTTATTTAGCCTTATATAAAACATCCCTCACCACTTTACATAAATTAATTCAGTAAAACTTTCAGCCAATTTCAAACATGTAAGAATTACGTCATAATTCAACGGCAGTATTATTATTTCACAAAGTTATTATGTAATTGTCTTTATGCATTTACGAAGAATAATCCCCTACTACACCTGCGTACATGTATATAATGAAAATACTATGTCACTCTTACATGTGTGCCTGGTTCATTATTGGGTAGATCAGTTTTTTTTTTTATTTTATTTTAAACCAAGAACATGTATTGGTACATTCTACATACAATGGTCACATTCATTACATTAATTCTGTACCTATACATGATGTATCTTGGTTCTCCCCCCTCTCCTCCCCTCCCCTCTGCACCCTCCCTCCCTATTTACAGCAGGTTCATTCATCATTTTCCATATTTTCCCTTTCCCCTCTTTTTCCCC